>JAGFZM010000115.1:846601-921532 GCA_017657215.1 Limnothrissa miodon | reverse complement strand
TATATATATATATATATATATATATATATATATATATATATAGGGTGAGGCTTATGATTTATTTATATTTATATTTATATTTATATTTATATATATATATTCAGAAATTCAGATGTCAAACCCTTTCACAATTTTACTAAAATATTGACATATGCTTGTATATAATATATCAATGGATTGTTTTGGCTTAATATGTTTTTTCGATTTATAATAGTATTAAACTGCAGTTTGAGACAACTTAAATTTGATAGGCCTATCTAAAATGGATTTTGAGGGTTGTGCACCTAAGTGATTTGGTGACTGACCACTTCCCCTTCACAGGTGAAACAGATAATGGAGGAAGCAGTGACCCGCAAGTTTGTGCACGAGGACAGCAGTCACATCATTTCATTCTGTGGTATGTATTGGACTCCCATGTGAAGCCTAGTTTTATCTCAGTTTGCTTTTTGTCAATTTTAGGTTAAAATATTACAAACAGTGGCTTGCTACGTTGAATGCAAGTCATTATAGACCTAGTCAAATCATAGCTAGGGTACAACCAATATGACACTGTGGAGACAAATCAATTAAATCCCATGCAGTTGCGCATCATTCTTTAGTTAACCAGTGTTAGTAGGACCAACATTTTCCAGTTTGGATGCACCTGTAGACAAGACCCCTGGCAAGGGATGACATGCTTGGGGTAAAAATATCCACTTTATTAAAGCCACACAGTCTGTGTGTCCCTGGCAAAGCCTGGTGATCCACTCGTCAGTATCTTGTTGAGTGGGTGCTTGTCAGGAGACAGACTTAATTGCCACATTTGTGAGATGGCACAGGGAGTGTGAGCTTCCTGGTCAAACTAATGACTGTGGTGACATTTGCAAAAACTTAACAGACATGGATCAGATCACAGCTCCTCTAGTGAAATGCTGTGACTTGTCCCCACCTCCTACTTCAAAAGAAAAACAAAAAAAAATATGCCAGTTAAAATGTGTGGTAAAATGGTCTGCCATAGTCTACAATATATGTTTTTTTTTTCAGTGGAAACCCTAGCCTGGCTAACGCGACTGAAAAGCTCTTACAAGCTTAGTCTGGCCATGCTACACTGCTAAATGAATTCTGGGAGGCGGGCTTAACCTGCGTTCATAAAATGCCTCTGTATACTACTTGACGAATCTACAACCAGTCAGACCACTCATTCCGACTACCTAGGGGTAAACTCATTTCTCATTGGTGCCCACAGATTTGGGATAAATAATTCCTCTAAATCGGCACCATGGCCATACTGACTTGCTTGCGAAATTGAATGTAGCGTCACAGGAAGTATGGTCGGGCCCAGGCTATTGAAACCCCACAGTGTTTTAATTTTGGATAATGAGAAAATAGCAAAGCTCATGACAATATATTCATTTTAATATAGTAACAATGACTCTACATTTAATTTCAAGAGCAGGTATGAGTAATACAGCTGTTCCCCAAAGCTATTCCATTGATTAGAAATATAATAAAGCTACTGCTTCCTGCTGCTACAACTACTATACATTCAGTATGTGTCCTTTGTGTGTGTGTGTGTGTGTGTGTGTGTGTGTGTACCGCTGAAAATCTCTGTCTGCAGCGGTGGTGGAAGCATGTGTTCTCCATGGGTTGAGGCGGAGAGCTGCTGGCTTTTTGCGCAGCAACAAGCTCGCTGCACTCTTTGTGAAGGTGGGAAAGATTTTTGCTCCAGCTGATGAACTGTGCCGGAAGGTCCAGGAGCTGGAGCAGATCATCGAAAGCAAGTAGGTATTATGCCACATCCACAGAAATGGTGGTATTTACCTTATAATAAAATTGCACTGAATAAGAATGACTGGTACACCTAACCGTGATGTTGTCATGTGTATCATCACTGTTTGGTCAACCTTATATAACCAAAATCTATTGAGCTCTTTCAGGAAAGAGCAGAAGAAAAAGAACCAAGTTCAACTATATTACTCATATAATAATCTCCAGCATAGAGTTGGTCTCAGTGTTCAGACAGGGGCCTCTCACAGTGTATTAGAGATGACACATTTCTCTTTGATGAAAGGATAAGTAGTGAAAGACTCTAGCTAAGCTATATCCAGTGCCTCCCTTCTCAGTGTCTGAGAATCTATGATGCCATAGCTGTGGATTATTTTATCAGCTCAAATGAGTTACCCTTTAGGTTATATTTATCATAGTATGAATGCTACTGTAACACATGATGTGAAATTCAAGAAGCGATTGTAAGCAGAGACACTAGTATTTCTAAAATAATTTACTGGATGGTTCAATTTTAAATTCAACAGTACATTGCAGAGCACACATTTAGAAAATACATCAGAGTCATGTGTTTGTTGCAGTGCCTGCCTGTCGGCCTGTCTGTCTGTCTCTCAGTCGATCTGTCAGTCTGTTTGTCTGTCTGTCTGGCTGCCTTGCTACCACCTGGCTGTTTCTCTGTGCAGCTGTCCTGAGATGGTTCACAAACAGATTTTCACAAACAAGCTGATACTGGATTAGTGTTATATCATCTAGTATTCATTTTAGTCAGAATACAGGGAAATATTTGTTCATTTACAAATTACAGCTCATTCATCAAGTTTAATTGTTTAATTGTCATACTTCTTAAGAAGTGCCTATTTTTTTACCTGGCCAGGCAAAACCAGGCCCGACTGAACCAAGAGAGCAACCAGAAGATGTCCAAACTGCCCAATCTGTCACCTCAGGCCATCAAACATCTGTGGATCCGCACTGCTCTCACAGAGAAGGTTCTAGACAAGATTGTCCTTTATCTGGTGGAGAACAGCAGGTTTGAGATAAATTACATTAACCCCACATTATGTATACGCAACTTACATTTTTGACGGGTGTAATGAAAATGTAATATAATGATCTCCTATCTTCTAGCAAATTCTATGAGAGAGAAGCTTTGCTGAGAGACCCTGTGGATGGACCAATTCTAGCCTCATTATTAGGTAATTAAGATCAATTTCCATGCAGTGATTATTCAGCATGATTACAAGATGGAAGAAAATGGTAATAGCTAATGAATATTCAGCACTCAGTTTTTATTTCCGAGACTTTGATTAAAATATCTGGTGTTCTGCTCCTATAGTGGGCCCCTGTGCTCTGGAGTACACCAAGGCCAAGACAGCCAATCATTTCTGGACCGATCCATCAGCAGATGAGCTTGTTCAGAGGCACCGGATCCACAGTGGCCACTGCCGACAGGACTCCCCCACCAAACGCCCTGCTCTGGTACACCCCAGTCCTTCTTTGGTCTCTCTTGGGCAAAACATGCCAGTCTATGGTTGGTGCTATGGAAACCAGGGTCGTACAGTCTGCCATAGGAATTGAAGTTGATAGTGCAGTGAATTTATCTTGATCTAGAGGTATGCTGTATGCAGTGTATGTAGTGCTTTAGCTGTCTGTACAGTGAAAGCTTCAGGATGTTCAGAATACATTGCAGATATGAATAATCTATGCTGTTGAAATATTTATCATTGTTTTATTGCACGCCACTAAAACAACAATGTCCCTGTTCACCAAAGATAACAAAAAGACAGTCAAGTGGTAGCATGGACGACCGGCCCTCCTTCTGGGCAAGAGACTATGTGGAATCTCTCCATCAGAACTCCCGTGCCACATTACTCTTTGGCAAAAACAATGTTCTGGTACAGCCGGTATGTATGTCTTTAAATAGCTACTGCATAAGTGGTCACACACCTATATGAAAGACTAGACAGTTGATTCTGCATTACTGTTTAAAAAAATCATTTTGTGTTTTTGCATGTTTCTGTATCTGTATTCTCCTTTTAGTACATGCACTGCCAACCTAACCTTACCTGGTTGTGTTGACAGAAGATGGTGTGATTTGAAGGTTGGTAGTCATGTTGGCACAAGGTTTTGATTTGTTCTTTAATCCTGCTATGACAGACAGATGATATGGAGGCTATCCCAGGCTACCTGTCCCTCCATCAGACAGCTGACCTGATGACACTAAAGTGGACCCCAAACCAGCTGATGAATGGCAACATGGGGGATCTTGACTATGAGAAAAGGTTCAAGAGCTTTCACAAATGCAACAAAAGAATAATTCATCTTCAAACAAAGCAATGACTGGTTTGTTCATGTTAATGTATGTCTTGGCAGTGTGTACTGGGATTATGCAATGACTATCCGTCTTGAAGAAATTGTCTATCTGCACTGCCATCAGCAAGGTATGGTAGACTTGAGGCTACTTAGATGTTGTGATAATACAATACTGTAGTAATGCCAGTGTAATTAACTTCAGCATTGATGTTGTCAGTGGACAGTGGAGGCACAGTGGTCCTGGTAAGCCAGGACGGGATTCAGAGACCCCCACTGCGTTTCCCCCGTGGTGGTCACCTACTGCAGTTCCTCACCTGTCTGGAGAACGGACTACTTCCTCATGGACAGCTGGACCCTCCACTATGGTCCCAGAGGGGAAAGGTAAGAACGCCATTCGTTTAGCATGAGAGGGCTAACATGGATTAGAAATTATTCTGTACATTTAGCTCAGCATGACTTGGGTGCCTGATTTAGTTCTGGTGTTAAGTGCAGCAGGGTTGTGGAATCACCATTGTCTACCTCAGACAGTAATTCCATAGCGGACTGATTTCAAATATCATCTGACAGGTGATATCTAAATTGCAGATGAGTCCCCTTTCAGCTAAGCACTCTATGATACACTTAGGCAGAAAAGAATCAGTCAGAAGAATCAGAACAGAATAGAAAAGGTGTGTCAGCGATTGACCTATCATTTGTCTCAAAAAAGGGCAAAGTGTTCCCTAAGCTTCGCAGAAGAAGTCCACACGGCTCCTGTGAGTCAGTCTCCGACAAAGAAGAAGACGAAGCTACAGATTACGTCTTCCGGATCTTGCTGCCTTCCACCCAGTCAGACTTTGGTAGGTTGTTAAGGGGTTTTCTGTGAAGGGACACTTGTCCTCCCATCCAAGATCTGAGTGACTGGCTCATTGATTCCATCAATCCCCTTGACTTTTTTGTTTAGTTTTGTTTAGCCTTTAGCTTTGCATCATTACTTGGTCCACATTCCCCTCCTCTTGTAGGCAACATCCTCTCATGCTGGGTGGGTGAAAAGTCTGACATGGATGTCACTTCCTGTTCTCCATCTCCCATCCCCCCCTCTGTCATCTCCACCTCGCATTCTCCTTCTCCTACAAGTGTCCATGTGGGCTTGGTACAGTGTGCTTCACCCCTTTGATTTCACAAACTTTTATCGTACAGAATAGTTCTTTTTTTCCTTTCTTGCTATGGTTTGTTATGTTGTTTGAGGTCAATTGTATATACTTTGAGTAATTAGAGCTAGCCCTGAGTATGAGTCACAGTGTGCATGTAAGTGTTATTTTGTATGGTACATGGGAGGATAATTATTATGGCTCTGTTTGATGCAGTTGCACCGGAGCTCATAGATCCAGCCATGAGTCTGTGGCAACCATCTCCACGGAAGTCCTCCTGCTCTTCCTGCTCCCAGAATGGTTCTTCAGATGGGGGTCTACCTGATGGCTGCAATCATGACAGGCCAGTGTAAATGATACATCATCCTACTCATCTCTCTAAATTACCATGTAGTTGGGAGTTAAATTGTCATGGTAGTTGTCAAAATGTTGATTGGACAGTCTGTTCTTAATCTGGAAAACATTCATTTCCATTCTTAATCTTGCTTACTCTTTATGCATTACAGGGCTCCTTTGAAACTACTATGCGAGACCATGAAGTATCAGATCATTTCCCGAGCTTTCTATGGCTGTATGAAACATTATCTTCATAATACATATTCATTTTAGCCACCTTTGACAAAATATCCATTTGTTGTTTACAGGGAAGCCATGTGCATATATTTTAATATACTGTTTAAATGTGTTTCTTTATGAGTGTATAAACCCCAGTTATATTCTGTTTGCTTGTTTGTTTTTTAAAAGGGTTAGCCTACTGTCGTCATTTATCCACGGTACGCACACACCTCTCGGCCCTGGTTAACCCCAGCATCATTGAGCAGGATTTTCCTACTGATGCCAGAAGTGGTCTCAGTTTGGACGTGTGGAACGCCTTCCTCCAGGACTCCTCTGTAAGACATCAGTCCTTTAAGTGACCTTTAAATGGGATGATATTAATTAAGTTCTTAATCAAGGGAACACTTTTACTTACATTAAATGAATATAAAAAAACTCACAGAAATGTGGTGTAGATGTGTAGATGCACAGTAGTGAGATAAGAAGTAAGCTCCTGCAATATCAAAGTATTTTCTGGAATATTCCTGTGAGTGTTACCATGCTTCCTCAAACATGTGTTGTCCCCCCTCATCACTTGCAGTTTCAGCTTTATTTAATTTCATCCTTGCACCGCACACAGAGCTCTTATTACGACACTGGGCACTGATGTTGTGATGTCTTATTATTATTTTTCATTCTCTGCCTGTGTAGCTGTACGAGGAACTGGAACTCCTGCGTCTGGTCTACTATGGTGGGGTGGAGTCTAGTATAAGGAAGGAGGTCTGGCCTTTCCTGTTGGGCCACTATACCTTTACCATGACCCCAGGGGAGAGGAAGGAGGTTTGTGCGTGCTTACACGTGTGTGTGTGTGTGTGTGTGTATGTGGAGGACAAGTGTGCATATGCATAAATGAGAAAGTGATTCTATTTCTATGTACCAATTTGTGAAGTGACACTACAGACGTATTTGTAGAATTAGTAGAAGATAATCATATTTAATCATATACAGTACGATTGTACATTAGGTATTTGGTATTTATACAGTGTGTCTGTGTGTGCCTGTGTGTAGGTGGATGAGCAAGTGCGGGCCAGCTATGAGCAGACGATGAGTGAGTGGTTGGGGTGTGAGGCCATTGTGAGGCAACGCGAGAAGGAGCAGCATGCCGCTGCCTTGGCTCGTTGCTCATCAGAGACGGGAGGCCAACGAGGCCCACGCCATGACTCCATCGTCAGCTTGGACGTAAGTGACAACTCCCTTACGTCCTGTGGTTCAGTCCTCCCGTCAGGGGAATAATCGAGATAAATCTGGTCTGGTTTAAACACTAGTTTTAACATGAGTTTAAAAATGAGAAGAGAGAAATTGTGTTGAAGTGGAAATCACTTTATTGTCCTTGGTCTGATTTTTATACTGTACGTCAGATTCAAGTCAAAATATTAAAAATAAACTTAGATTGATACACCTGCTTCTTTGAATAATATTATAATTGTTTGAATTAAACCTTCTTTATGAGTCTTTTTTGAAGTATTACCTATGTTAATACAGCTACAGTACATAAAATAGTCCTGTGATTAGGATATTTGTGTAGTTGCTTATACATCAGTAATCTAAACCCTTCTCCATCAGTCATCCCAGAGCAGCAGTACCTCAGAGAGACAGAACCACGCTTCTTCTCACAGTGAATCTAACAGCAGCACTCAGGTAGGGTAAGCAGGGCTAACCACCACAATCATAGTTTAAAGTGACTGAATCCGAATGACACCTAGCCTGCATCAACCATTTTCACATTGTTTCCCTTTGTGCAAAACGTTTGCTATTTAGTGTTCACTTCAAAGTTGCTTTCAGCCTTGAATTTCCCGTAGGGGATCAATAAAGTATTTATCTATCTATCTACTGTTTTCTGCCCTCCTTCTATTTGCTGATTGGACATCTTATATTATAGCAGTGAACCTGAGCTTATTGCTTGCCCCCTTTCTGGAGGTCAATGAAATTGACCGTAAGCAGCGGTGTTAACCTGGCTAAATGTCACCCCTCCACATCCCTAAACTCTTTAAGACTAAAAATCTGTGTGCTTGCTTGATTAATGGCAGTTAAGTCTTTGAAGTTTTAGGGACTAGGGAAACATTAGAACTGAGTGATTGTCTTGGCCAAATGAAATCAAGCATCCATCCTTTGTCATTGCTTTGTCAGTAAAACAGAAAAGGTCTGACATCCAATGATCCATCATAGAAGTAGTTTTATGTCATTTATTTACTTGGGTTTTGATAACTTACTATGAAGCTAATCATTTTTTTTACCTCTGCTTTTTAAAGGTGTTCGGTTCAGTTGATGAAGAGGATCAACCTGAACTTGAAGCAAAGCCTGAAGACCAGAAACCTATGCCCAAACTCTCAAACGGGACAGTTGCCAATGGCACCAGCTCACCCGACTCAGGCCACCCATCATCTCGCAACTTCTCCACAACATCGGGCCTTTCTGACTACTCCCCCAGTACAGACGAAGCCTCGGCCCATGACTCAGGGGCCAGAGCTGGGGCCTCACAGACTTCCATTAAAAAGCCAGAGACAGTTGCAGAAGGAGCCCCTTCAGGTGTAGCCGATTCCCCACTCAGAGCTTCCCAACCAGACAGCGTGCTCTCAAAACTCCATCCATCAGAGCAGGACGTGAAGGGGAAGAAACCCGACAAAGCAGCAGAAGAATTAGACTCTGTGAAAACCAAAGAGGTTTCAGAGGAAGCCTCAGAAATCAGTACAGTAAAAGAAGAGACAGTCGTCCAGGAGAATGACCCTGTAGCACCAGTGGCAATAGAGCAGGATAACAAGGATCCAGACATGGGAACTGATTCTAAAGCCTCCCCGCTTGAGAGCAAACACACAAAACCTAATCTGTCAGATCAAGATATAAATATGGCTGGAGAAGAAGGGGATTCCAAGGAAGCTGACGTGGGTTCAGAGGAAGCCTCAGAAAGCATTACAGTCAAAGACACAAGCATCCAGAAGAAAGACCCTGCAGCACCAGTGGCATCAAAGCAGGAGAACACAGGCCTGACCATGGAATCAGATTCCAAAGTATCTCTTCTTGAGAGTGAAGACACAAAACATAATCTGTCAGATCAGGATTTGAAAGAGCCATGTGAAAAGATGGACTCCATAAAAGTTGAAGTGATTTCTAAGGCTGCTTCAGAAAACACTTCAGTGAAATCTAATATAGACATTCTGGAGAATGAACCAGCTGCAGCAGTGGCAGAGCAGGACAGAACAGCTCCAGCTATGGAATCAGATTCAGATGTGACACCCGAAGGAAAGTCACTTGAGAATGAGGTGTCACTCTGTGATACCAACCCAACAATTGCTGAGTCACAACAGCAGGACACAAAGATTTCTGAGGAGAATAGAGGTTCTGTGGAAAAAGTAGAAAGTATTCCACTAGACAGAGAAGCCAAAGCAGAAGTTGGGGAAGGAGGCTCTAAAGGACTTGAGGTAAAGAGCACTGAGACAGATGAGGAAAAATTCCTAGGGCTCTCCGACAAGAAACCTGACAAAACACAGGAGAGCACACCAACCTTTGCACAAGACTGGACATCAGAGTCAAGCAGGGTACAGACACAGAGACTGGAAGCAGATGAGAAGAAATCCCCAGAAATGGTTAAGACACAGGAGGCCACACAATGTACTGAAGGATCTGAGAGTCTGAAGAAGGAGCTTTCAGAAACCCTCTCTGTTGCCCCTGATACACCCAATGACATGAGCGAGTGTTCAGGTACAGATAATATTACAGATGCAGTGGCAGATAATCCTCTGAAGACGGAAGAATCCCAGGATTCTCAAAATGATGAGCTCAAGATAGCTGAACCACAAATAAGCCAGTCCCCTAAAACAGAGGAGTCTGCAATCTCAACCACAGCAGATGGATCATCTGTCTCACAAGGCCTCAGTTCAACTGACACAGTCGAGGATACAGCTCAGGTGATGGTTAAATCAAAGCAGCCAGAGTCATCATCAACACAAGAGGTCAATTTGTCTGGAATAAATGAATTTTCAGCTCAGTCTGAAAGTGAATCAAAACAAGAGGAAACGTCAAATGAGACCAAATTGTCTGAAACAGTCCAGAATGCTGATGAGCCAGAATCTCTTTCTAAAGAAGGAGAGCCATCATCAGTGAAAGAGGCCATGTCATTAGAGCCAACTAAGAACAGTGTGCAGCTGGGTTCTGAATCAAAGCCGGAAGTGTCACCCACAAAAGAGAATCCCTCATCAGAGGCAGTTGAGGAGACAGCGCCTAATGGCTCCAACATGGAGAACCCTGATGCTGCTTCAGGGACAGAGTGCATTGCTGTTTCGGACTCGGAAGATATGAAAGCCAGTCCACAGGGCCTCAGCTGGACGCTTGAGAGAAGAGATTCCAACACAGAGTCTGAGGGCTGCGTCTCAGCTCCTCCCTTCCTCACACAGCAGTCCTCCACCCTAGACCTGGCCGACTCTGATGACTCTCCCTCTGCCCTGGAGATGGAGGACATCCCTGCTGCTTTGATTTGCATGTCGTCGGAAGACCACTGGTCCAAGCAGCCACCTCTCACTCTAGATGCCCCATCGGCCCTACGCACCCCCAGGGAACCCAGTGTTGACATGCCGATCCTGGAGCTCCGACTGGAAGTGGGGCCCAACACAAGTCCTGAAGCCACAGAGTCCATCTTATCAGAAGAAGACCCTGACATGACAGATTCCCTAGCAGTAAGAGGAGAGCTAAAAAATGAATTGGCCTCTCCTGTGTCGTCCATTGGTACAACCTACTCTGTGAGTGGCATTTATTAACATTAACACACATTTGATTTGCAAGAGCAAATAAGAGCTTTTAGTGGGGTACTTTAAGATGAATACAAGTCATTAAAAATAATCATCTTAATGATTGACTTAATGTATGTCAAAAATGCATTGTAAAAGGGTGAAGGTAACAGCTCAAAATAATTTAAAAAAATGTTATGCACAATTGGCATTTAGGATAACATTAATCCACAGCTAAATGGTCCAGCATAATAACTCTTTTAATTTTAGTTATATAGCATTTATAGTATTTTATAGTAGAATCAGAAATAAAAATACTAGTAGCTGATCAAAATTTGTTTGTTTGTATTTTAGCAAGAACTGTTGGATATGTACATGCTCAATCTTCACCGCATTGAAAAGGATGTTCACCGGTGTGACAGAAACTACTGGTATTTCACATCTGCCAACTTGGAAAAACTGCGCAATATCATGTGCAGGTAATGGATCTCACGTCTGTCTAGAATGTTGTTATAATTTTTATTAGTGCATAATTTTGTAGTCTGATTCTGAATCTTCATTATTATTGTTTTTTAGCTATGTGTGGCAGCACCTAGAGATAGGCTATGTGCAGGGAATGTGTGATCTACTAGCACCTCTACTGGTTATCCTGGATGACGGTCAGTTTCTGTTTGAAATGTTACCTACTGAGTGTGTGAATGAAGCTGAATTTATATAAATATAAATAAATATAACTAATGTACTGTTAGTAATAGTTATTATAGTAGTATACAGTAGTAGTATTTTAAGTCATTGTTTTAGAAAAACACTATATTCTTTTCACTGTACACTGACAAATGTATTGCTTTTTATATACATGTAATTCTGCAGAGGCCATGGCCTTCAGCTGCTTTACTGAGCTCATGAAGAGAATGAACCAAAACTTCCCTCATGGGGGAGCCATGGACTCACATTTTGCTAACATGCGCTCCCTCATCCAGGTAGGCTATCGCTGTTAACTTAAATGCTACTGTATGGAGGTGCATTTTAAAATATGAGATCTGTCTACAGTGTAACTTCTCACGTTTATTGGTGGTGTGGTAGATTTTGAAGCCCATATAGTAAACTGGTACAAAATGGCGGCTGCCTTTTAATTCATTTGGATTTACAGAGTAGTGATATGACATACTGTATTTTTTTAAGGTATGTAAAAAGCTTCAGGCTATTAGGACTATGCTGTGCATGAATCATCTACATGAAGACTTCACTCTTGTGAATTTCAAAGCCCAAAGAATGGCTATGATTCACATGAAGAGATCATGCAGCATTAACAGATTTCTTCATTTTGACTTGTAGATCTTAGATTCTGAGCTCTTTGAACTGATGCAGCAGAATGGAGATTACACTCACTTTTACTTCTGCTACCGCTGGTTTCTGCTGGACTTCAAGAGGGGTAATTTGCAGCTATACATTGACAGGATTGGATGTTCTGATTTCAAAGTCTTTGTCTTATCAATCTATTTGACTTAAACCATTATGCTATTAATGTTATTTATCTTTTCTTGTCTATTGTTATTTGTCTAAATCATGTATTTTAATCTTAAAGCCTCTATGTGTAGGATTTATCTTCTATTTATCTTCGTCTTTTATTAAAAATATATTTTTTATTTTAAAAATATAATGTAAAACGATGGTAATTACCTCCACAAATAAATTGTAGTGTTCCGGTAAACTTGGTAATTTCCATTTATATATAGATATGGCTGGGGACCAAAGAAGAATATCCATTTTGCACCGCCATTTTCAAAAGTACGGGTTCTTGTAGGGGAGAGCAGTATCGTATATTCAGCTCCGCCTTTCGCGTTTCCGCTCAGAGACTGAGTAGCAGAAACTGAGATAAGAGCGAGCGAGCGTTCGGCCTCCGTAGCAAGAAATTAGGATTGTGGGAAGGGGAGGGCTAATACATTTTATTCAAACGTATGCAGTATACCACTTCGCCGATAGATGGGGAATTCTGATACGATCCTACACATAGAGGCTTTAATAGAGCAAGAGTAAATATTATCAGAACATTGAATGTATAAAATATAATTCCACTGTGCAAATAACATTGACTAGTAAGCCATCTCCTTTTCCCCTTCAGAAATGGTGTATGACAATGTGTTTTCTGCTTGGGAAACCATCTGGGCAGCCAGGTCCGTCTCATCCAGTCACTTTGTTCTTTTTATTGCCCTTGCGCTTGTGGAGCACTATCGGGATATCATCCTGGAGAACAATATGGATTTCACTGAGATCATCAAGTTTTTCAACGGTAAGTAGATAGAAACTCTACTTCCACTTGCATTAGCATGTCATGTGGTCCCTTTTGTAAACTCCCAGTTTTATTTCTTGCAGAAATGGCAGAACGACACGATGTACCACAGGTTCTAGTCAAGGCCCGGGAGCTGGTCCACAAAGTCCAAACGCTCATAGAGAACAAGTAGGCGAGTACCACCATTGTGTCTTCCAGTCTGATCATGCCATTCCTACAGTGCTGCCAGGTCCCGCTGCAAGAGTGTATGTGGAAACAAAAATGAATCAGGGCCAAATACAGAAATCATGTACACATTGCCCATCACCCTTTGTAATGATGTAACCGTATAATGATATGTGTGAAGAACCCGGTAGTCATGCTCAGTAGAATACAGAACATGTAATATAAAGTACGATTTGCACAACAGAGTTTAGTTGCATGCTGAAACATCATGCTTGTCGTAATCTGGATCTTACTAGTTTCTTTATAAATTAATTTATGGATTCTTCTAAAAATGAAAGAAAAACATGGTTTTAAGAAGAACTGATCAGAATTTCATGTCATCTTAAACACTAGTATATAAACAAGACAGTGTTGTGCCAGATTTAAGGTTGTGATGTAACACTTAACAAAACGAGCAACAAAGACACTTTCATGCCAAGAAAGCCATAGTACATACACATGGATATATTTTTTTAAGCTTCTTTGAAGATATAATATATATCTATGTATTATATATATATATCTATGTTAATCCAAACTATAATGGAAAGACTTTTATTAATTTAGTCGTTCCTAAGCACAAATAGTAGATGAACAAATAATTCAGAATACCACTGAGGTACAGATATGTTCAAGTGTCCTATATCTGTTATACCATCATAAGGCTTAAGTTCTGTCCTCACTACAACAATTACTTTACTTGTGTAAACCAGTTGCGAACGTAGGTATGTAGGCTACTGTTCATTTCAGAACTTTTTGCTCAAGCTGTTTTTGGAGACCTATTTTTCTCAATGTACCAATCCATTCCCTCAGACGGCAAATGTTTGCACATAGAAATAGATAACTTAGTTTAGAAAGTGTTAGCATAATGTGTATGGGATACATCAACTGAGTAAACAACAGATTATTATAAGTGGGTGAAGGGGCCTTTCTGTCAGGTGACCTCAGACTAGCTCTGGACCAGAGTCTGTAAGTGCAAAAGTTTAACTGGTAAAACAATGTATTGTCAGGTAAGTTGCTGGTTTTCTGTTAAGAGTGTTGTGAGTCGGCTTGTTTCATCCACACATTCTGTGTTTTGTGAATTAGTCTACTTATCGGAGCTGTTTACCACAATACTGGTTCTATAATCAATGTGCCTCAATAAACAAATACAGTGTTAAATGACATAACCATGAAATGTTAAAAATACACAACAAAGCCAAATCAAAGCCAAATGTAACACAGCATTATTTCATACATTCTCGTTTCAGCCTCTTGGTTTTAAATAATGTGTCATGTGTGTAAATGAATAGAAACGCTATACAAACTGCACAAACATAGTGTTTCTGTGTGTAATAACCCCTGATGTTCATTCAGGTATGAATCAGTTAAGGCAGAGAAAACTCTTTGCACATGCTGTTGTAACTTTTGCCTTAGGTTACTGTAATCTCTTATGTCCAGGGATTTGTCACTGATTATCTTTAATGTTGATAACTGCTTACATCTAGCGATGTGTGATTGGGGTGTTTGTGGTTATGTGATTTGATCGAGACTCTGCTAGCTGATTTGCTAAACTATTGAGAAGTCATGTTCCTTTTAGCCTGGCTGACACCAGACCAGTCCTCAAATCTCATTTAAGATTGAGAATGGGTCTTGAGATCTTTCTGTCATTTCCAATTTCCAAGGGGATAGCTAGCAGTGAAATTACAGCTATACCTGCGCATTTCAACACATAGCTCTTTTTGTCAGGGTCTGATTAGTGATCTCACATAACAGGGCTGTGGCTTAGAAGATACCTGAATGTCGCTGATGCTGAAATTGGCACATTAGACTCTTGCCTAATCCTTTTGGAAGCACTGCATCTTTCTAAAAGAAAGTTTTAAATGCAATTCCAAAGCTTGGTCATTTCATTTAACAAAGGTGCCATTAAATTAGTCATTGGTTATACTAAACAGTGGTGCTGACTGTATTCCTCTGTCATCATAAAACCCGCCCGATGCTGGATAAGCAACTGTGATTGGTTCTTGGGTTTTTGGTGTTCGGAAATCGGTTGGAATGGGAAGATCTCCAGGCAGGCCTGCAAGGCAAATGCAAAGCAAATGTTCTAAGGTTTGGCTGGGTTCACAGTCACTTTCCTTCAGCCTTCTTTTACAATTTTGTTCATCACTCCTGTCAGGATGGTTTGTGATTGTTAAATCCCATTTAACTCTCCTGGAAAACCAGTGTCTTTGGTGAAAAGTGCCAGTGTTTCAAACACTAAGCTTTGTCCTTTCCCGTATAGTTAACTCACACCCATTCTGAGAATTATTGATGTATGTTGCTGCTGTTGAGAATTACACTGTATAACTATGAGACATTCAATGTAATACACATATATGATATAATCAGTGTTGAGAATTGTCAATTAAAAATAAACAAATATAGATGTACATATCGTTACAATGAGAAAAAGTAAACCTTTATATTTTTATTGTATTGTGACCACATTGTGAAACTGATGTGTTGTGAATTATTTATCAATCTGTAATAAATATCTGTAAAAGTGTATAAGTAATTTGGTAATGGAAATAGTCTGATTTGTGTTGTGTGCTACTTCGCAGCTGATAATATTTCTTGTTGGGTATTTGTTGTTGGGACAGAAAACAAGGGTGTGGTCATCCCTACATCCGTTTATCTCATATACCCTACTCATCCCTCACTGAATTGATGACAGAACAAAGCAGTTCAACAAATGTTGGGACCCTAATGGCTTTTACCACCCCAGATCCTTTAGTAGCCCTACTAAGTGGTCAAACCATGTTAGCCAACCTTAGGCCGTTGCTCAGACAAACATGTGCTGAGTGTGGCAGCCAAGTCTTAACCCAGGAATACAGTAGCAGCGTTAGAATATGTTCGGAAATGTTTGCTGCGGTGACGCTCACTTTAAGAAATTATAAACGTCATCAAAACACGACTTACGTTTAGTACTGGAGAGGACCACGTGGTTCAAGGAGAACCAGGAATGACAAGGAAGGGCCACAGTTAGCCTGCAGATAAAACTAAACTGAAATTGATACGTTGTCTAACCAAGATGAATAGCGTCGGAGAGGGATGCACCGATTTAAAGCGTGAATATGATCAGTGTTTCAACCGCTGGTTTGCTGAACATTTTTTGAAAGGCGATCGGAGTAGTGATCCTTGCACTGAGATGTTCAAGAAATATCAGTCGTGTGTTCAGGTAACGTAAAGTTATGTCTGCATGGTTACTGATTTCTATTTGGTTGTATTTTCCTTATAATATTTTTGTTTTAAATGTGTGTACTAGAAATGCTGCCCTTGGTGTCAGTGCCACACAATATCGTTGACGTTAAGCTAACTTGTCTCGAGGGACCAAAATCTTAGCATTGTCCATAAACTGTACACAAAATCCGATGTTATATTTGAAACCAGTTACTGTATCTTTGTTTATAACATGGCAGTCAATCAACTTCGTGCAGGTTAGTACAAAACACTGACAACGTGTTTGTGTTTCCTTCAGAAAGCGATTAAGGAAAAGGACATCCCTATTGATGGCGTTGAATTCATGGGACCAAACAAAGACAAGACCGAGAGTTGACAAGTCATCTGATAACGGCAAATTGAAATTGTCTTTGATCATCTGGCATCCCTGGAACTCTAACGATGCTAGAAGGAGTTGGCATCTTGGGTCATGTCATGTTGACGCAGAGTATGACCAGTATAATGTTTTCGACTGACCTTCCACAAAAGCAGAGAAAGGCATCTTGAAGTTGGGTTCGCCAGTTCGACACTTTCACCCGCAACTGAGGATCACGGATAGATCTACTGTTATCTTTTGCCTTACGAATTCCATCATGAAAGTCTACTGAAGTCGATAGTCGCCGATTCTCAATTTACACCAGATGAACATCTTTAGTCCTTGCTTCTGCGACCTTAGGTTTTATCATGTAACCAACTTCCTGTTCATTTTTGGCAAAGCTGCTGGTTCATGAGTGTTATGCAAGTTATACTTCAAAGACGATAGCCTATACTTGTTTTATCTAATGTTTTATTAGATATACATCGTTAGAAAAAATGGCCTTGGAATTTTGTTTGCATGATGCACAAACATTAACTGGACCAGAATTGTTAATGTATGAAAATGTCTCTTCAGCTTTAGCCTTTTTTTTTTACATTTTAAATTTTCGACATTTAATTTTAAATCCATGTTTGAAAGATTAAAATATTTTCTACACGTGTTAATTTATATTTAAATGCATACGACGTTTGGCAGCTACAAGAACATTTGCTCAACATGAAGACTCATCCTATGCACTGTGGACGTGATGCATTAAAGACATGAATTGTACACATTTTTGATCTCTTGTATTTCAACGGTCTGACAACATGTATTAATATGCGTGAGCATATGTACGTATTTCACAAGAACAAATAACTTCATGTTTGTTTAAGAGCAATTATTCGCCAACATCAGATCCTTGGTTTCGAAATAGAAAAATACACATACTTTTTAGTATCAGGGTTCTCACTCTTTTTCACTTACAAAATTTCAAATCTTTTCCATGACGAAAGTGAATCTCCTATGGCTTTACTGCACTTAAAGTGTAGAATGTAGCATGCATTTAGGACCGAGTTGAAACGTTAAATCTTTGCCACTGACAGTATAGTTGGTATTTTTTAAGCATTCACAATACTGTCAATGCATTTGTTGTAGTCTTTATAAAAGACATCTTATACCAATTAACTTTCAAGCTCTTGGAAAATTAGTGGAAAGACAACTGTAGGTGTCCAATTAAATAAACTAAAATTTTGGACAATATTTTTAATTTCCATGACTATTTCAGGACTTCCATGACCTTGGGAACACTGACACACAAGCCATACCTCAAAAGATGAGATTTCGTAACATTTGTAATACTGAAATTTTTACTACTGGCAAGATTTATGATGCAAACCATCAAAAGCAGAAATTGAATGTGATTCAACATTTTAATTGAAAAAACAAACCAAAAAGTTCTTTGCATACAGCCATTCATAGGGTACAATACAAAACAAGGGCATAAGAATGAGCGAGTTAAAATGATTATCCTTTTAATTTAAAACAAAATGAAAACAAAACAATATATTGAAAAACAAAAGGTGTACCAGATTACCATCAGAACATTGTCTTCCCAGTGCATATGCAGCTTCTGCTGAGCAGGTTGGGTTAAATGTAGAAAAACTCAAATACAAGTGACTAGAGAATGACTGTTGAATAGCTTTCAGATTGCATGCGGGTGTTCTTACGCATCCTATTCACTCAGACTCAGCATGTAGAGTCTGGTGGCAAACTGAATTGGCCCAGCTCCCATGGTTCAATATACAACGGTCATATACTATACATACAAACACACTGACAGATGGCATGACAAGGTAAAATGCATGAGCGCGCATCATGTTTTTAGAGAAAATTTCATACAGTTAAGGCCTTGATTGGAGGGGTGTTGATAGGGAGAGGGCGATCTCGATGGAATGTAAATTACAAAATAAAAGTAGGGGAGGATTTAAAAAAAAAAAAAAAGAAAAAAAAAAAAAAGAAAAAACACAGAGGGCAGAGTCTAGACTCTTTTGCACTGGAGAGGGATGTTCACCGGTAATGGCGTGGTGGGGGACTGTGATGCTGTGTGGGGAGCCTGCGGCTGGGAGGGCTATGGCGGGACATGGTGTGGCGAGGGGGTGAGTGGTAGCGGTGAGGAGGGGAAGCTCTGCTATGGTACGGGGGTGAGTAGCGCCCACGGGATCTGGACCTGGAGCGAGAGCGCCCCCAGCTGGAACCCCTTTCCTCCATGACACGGATGTAGGCAGTTTCACCCTGCAACACAAAAATTGTTTGAATTACATTCTTCGCCTACCGACTCCTCCATTTGTCCTTTCCTGTAAGTCCTACTCACTGAACCCTCAAGGGCCTAAAAAGATTAATGAGTCAACCCATAACCTTGTTTCAAGTTGCCAAATGGTGTCAGTAAGTATCAAAGACAGAAGAGAAAAGTCAGCAAACACTGGCTATTGTTTGTTTTACAGTATACTTTGTTTCTTTATGTTTCCGCATAAATTAGTATTGACTGCCAGCTTTAGTACAACAGTATTCAGTTGCAGTATAGGTCTCTGAGGGTTTAAGGCTTAGAGGGGCATTTAGATTCAGTCATACTCTTACTGGTTTTATGTCTCTTAGAGACCACACTCTTTAGCTGAACCTGAATCTTCTGAAAGCTTAACTGAATCAATCCATATTTTCTGGCACAGTCACAACGGTTAAACAGTTTCACTTTTGATTTCAACTCTTAGGTTATAATGCCTGAACAAAATGAGGTTTAAATAATGCCATACTAGTATCTAAGCAAAAAACAGGTAGACTGACCAGGTTGGGTTTCATTACCTGGTGAGAACGGAACTCTGTTCCATCTAGACGCCTCAGGGCATACTCCATGTCTTCTCTTCGTAAAAACTCAACTACACCCTCACCATCGCGCTGCACATCAGCAAAACAGACATCTCCTGCCTCACGCATATGATCCTTCAGGTCCTGCCAGCTGCCTGTAGGAGGGAGACCTAGAGAAAACCAAAAATAAACAGGAGACCAAAATTCCGGTTAGATAGCGATAGTTCAAATGCACCTAGTTCTGTGGCCCTCACAAGGAGAAACTTGAGTGACTATATTCATTACTGTGCATCACTTGGGTTAAATGCAAATGGCAATCATGCAAAACCATGTGAGGCTTGTTTTTATTTAGGCTTCCATCTGAAAAAACTCTATTTTAAGTTACAAAAACAAAAATGAAGTTTATTCCACCTACCAGTTGCTACATACTTGTAGCTCTGCATGCTGTGTGTATGCTGTAAGTGAACTACACCAGAATGATCCTCCTGCTGAGGCCAGTCCAGTAAGTGAGATGAGGTTGAAAGCCTACGCCCCATGACGTCTACCTACCAGTCACTATCACCCGGAACTCAGACCTCCGAGAGGGGGGTCCGAATCTCCCCCTGGGTCCCCCTCCCATGGGGCCACTAAACTTGGATCCAGATGAGCGGGGGTATTCCACACGCAGCTTACAGTCTCCAAATCCATAGCCATTCCTTCCATAGACAGCATCCTCAGCATCCCTGGGGGAGAGAGTAAAGGACTCCTCATTCTCTATTAATGACGGACACCTGACATTCCCTTCTCCATGATCTCTCTGAGGCTGGGCGGAAAATGAAACAGCCAGGCGCAGAAACTAACTCACCGTGGATCCTCAAAACGCACAAAGGCAAAGGGGATTGTGCCTCTGTTGTTCTTCAGCTCAATATCCCGGATTTTTCCATATTTATAGAAGAGATCCTCAATGTCCCTCTCCTGCACATCCATGGGAAGGTTCCCCACATAAATCCTCCCGTCCGTCATAGCTTGGTTTGGCCGACCCCAGCTAACGTGTAAAGATGGTGTTTTCCGTGTACAGGTCGGAAGAAAATCCCAATCCTATTCCGTTGTCATACAATCCCCTATTTACAAATATACAAAACGATGGGCAGTGAGGTGGTAGTACTGTTGAGCTCAAGAAACACACCAACGGACCTCTCCAGCGACCGAGTCTGCAAACTTCACAAAATACATGAATGTTACTAAAGCCTTTCACTGGAGAATTCATTTGGCATTAATCTCTCAAACGTTACAACAGGCTGCATTACAATGTTGAGAAAACTAGGTATAAAGATACAGCCAAAACTGTGATTTGAAAATGCCTGGATTAGCCCTGTTTTTAAAGTTAGCTAACGTTACTTGGTTAAACTAGCCATCTATCGATACCAGATGTGGGTGTTTTCGAACACCGAAAATAAGAAATTAACATTCGGTGTTACTGTATATTAAATTAAACATTCACAACACTCTTAAAAATGTACTTCACAGCGACTTCAACGATAATGTGATAATGTACAAACTAGCTACTTTGTTGGCTAGCTGCTAACTTCCTTATACATTTAACCGCTAACGTTAACCTGGGGCGGGCAGGAAAGATAACCAACCACCCCTTCAGCAACGTTAGGCATCCAAGTTACTCAAGAAACGTGATAAAGCTATACAACTAACGTCAGTTCAACACAGAGACCCACAGAAAACTGAAAACTTTAAAGTAGCCAAATCATATTATATCTAAGAAACGAAACATTGCGAAGAGAGACTAACTTAACGTCATGCAAGTAGACCACAACATTAACATTAGCATAGCAATAACGCTGCTGTACCTCGTAGACATGAATGAAATAACTAAAAGGTTAAACAATAACCTTACCCCACTGCAGCTGTCGCTGACGTTACATTTAGTCACTCTCACTTTAAATTATCTTTCAGGGGTAACGTTAAGTTAATGTTAGCAAAGGGTCAAATTGAAGGAGTTTCCTTCAGGCCTTTGGGCCAACATAGCTACCAGATGAACGTTAGCTTAAGCTGCAGGAGTTTTAACGTTAGCCACAAATCTAATTCCATGGCATCACACGGAGTCATTTACTAACACAAGACATGGCCGTTGCTTTCTAAAGCATGTATTTGTATTTTTGCATTTGTTGCAATTCGTTTCTCAAATGCGTTTCGCATTAGTAGATCTACGTAACGTTAGGGAAACCTTTGTTGAGATACAGTCATTGTTAGCAACCTGTCGTATCAAAATGCTTCGGCGACTGTCTAAAGATAGAGATGCTAGAAACCTGCTAGCTAACAATCTAGCAGAATTCAGACACACTTTAACGTTCTCAGTTCTGTGAAATAATAGGCAACACGACTTGTCTGCGCTCTATGCAACTTAGTCATATGCAGCAAATGTATGGAAAATTAGGTAAACACCTACTAATAATTCTTTACATTTTACCTTTATAAACAGGACAAAAAACGGTGGTCTCGCGCTTCCACCGGAGCAGGAAGTATTTGGGCGCTCCCTCCCTCTCCAACCAACTGACGCTAACGTGCAATTCCGCCCCCTCAAGGGCAGCTGCAGGTGAGGGTTTCGACCTCTTTCTAGTTGACTAGATAAATTTCAGTTTGTTTGGGAATACTCATAGTTTGTGAAGTACACACATTTCTTCACGAAAAAACGGCCGTTGTTTAATAGTAATTCAGATTTTCTGTCAAAATAATGCATTTTGCAAAATGTATTTAGTCTTCTGCAGCCTTTTCGTGTCGAAAATGTTCTCTTTTAAACATTAGTCCTGTTTATGAGATTAAATTTATACCAGTAACAGAGATTGTTCCTTATTCATGCTTCAATGGGCCTATAGCTGGGCCAACAAATTAGTCTAGGCCCAGTGGCCATGTGTTGAAAGTTTTCCCGTTCCCTTGTAGGCTAGGACTATGGCTTTCTTTAAGATGTTTTAACCTTTTATTGATTATATTGATTGGTATTTGAAGGCTGATCAATAGAACTTACCTTTTTCTATCATCTGATAATTTAAATATCTAAATTAGGCTTGTGTTTTGCTCTGGGTTTTTTTGTAGGTGACTGGAAAAAAATAATCTAAGTACAAATTACAACATAACATCATAAAGACCACAGGGAACCAGCAAAATATTTATTTACAATGTCTTATCAAGATGGTGCTAATATAAAGTTGAATTATTTACACTTTTTCTGCATTTAAATTAAAATTCTATCATCACACTTTAGAGTCCCAAGGACACACAAACAGAGAGAAAGTAGCATAGCCTACAATCAAATCAATCAAAACACCAACTTTTAATACACTACCAGATTGGTAAATGTTTATCTTTATTCTTTACTGCTAAGTCATTTCAGACAGACAATGTTAAAATTGAATTAAATCAGCATAGTTTTTTGTGTGTGTTCACCCAACGTGAAACCACACACTGGAAAGACAGAACACAAAACACAGCAGGATCAATTGCAGATAAGCATGCCCAGTGGAACAGGTTTCTACTGTGCTTCATGCAACAGTTTGTGGATGAAGGATGAAGTTAGCCCTGTAAGCTCTAAAAATGAGCAGAGCATGTACATTACACGTTGCTACTTATGGAAGATAATCTTTTGCGGAACTCATTAAAGCAACAGTAAGTAACCAAATATTTATACTATATTCATACTGAATCTAACCATTAAATGTCAACTGTTGTTAAAACTTTTCTTAAATCAATGTAGGGGTTTGTTGCCTTATGGAGCTAGTTGAGCTGAGCCCTGCTGATATAGTGTTCCTTTACACCCCTCTCTTTTTTGACTGTTTTTATACGAGTTAGGAAAACTGAAGAGGTTCTATTGGTCTTTGAAAATTTGCTAACAGATGAACAGCATCTTAAGAATTTTATCCTAAAGGAAGCTTTTACCTTCTTAAACCGAAAGGCTTCACAGTGTTCATTATCACAAGTCACTTTTCAAGCATATTAACATTTGTGGGCATTTGGTATGACTATAAAGTGGCTCGTCAGCATTTACAAAAAAAAAGGTGGTGCCTAAATCATATTTGTAATATTGTTAATAAAACCGATAACTGATTCAATCTCTTTTAAGTCTTGTTATGATATAACAAGCCCTTTGCACACTTGAAAGGTGTTGTGTTTAGCCAAAAAAGCCTCTGGATTGATTCTTTTTTTAGGCTACAGTTTTTTTTGTGAGGTATAGGCTATGTAGCTCAGACTAGGCCTACAAACGCATAGGGCTAGCGATCCTTGCTGATGCTACTGACTGCACTAGTTAAAGATTTAAAGCTTTAGCTTTATTTACTGTATTTATCGTACATGTTCAGTCTGTGAAACAAGACACAATGTAAACATTTCAGCTGGAAAGGACTCACTGCTGATCCCCATGTTTCACATGTCAACAAAAGGTTAGTGCAGTCCGCAGTAAAACTCTCAAACTGGGCCACACCAGTAGAATTAGGTGTACTAGGTATTAGGTGTACAAATTATAATTTGGTTAAAGAAACACTTCACTTTGTTGTGTATTTTGTTTTGGCTTCTAACTATTTGCAACTTGTACACTTCTGAGGTGCGCCACAATTACAGTTTTTCTGAAATGCCAAAACACATTTCACAAATGTTTCCTCCATGTTCCCCGATGTCTAAACACAACACCCTTTTTTAAGCTACATAAACACAACCACACCTTCTCACTTCAAAACTCAAACTGTCACACCAAAAGAGCAGCTCGAAGCTTTCTAAAATGTTAACACTATACACATCAATACACACTACAGCAAAACAATTAAAAACTTAAGTTCCTTAATTTGTGAGAAGGTTCTTTGTTTCATAACTGTTTTTTTAGAAAACAGTAACGGATCTGCTTAGCATGTTTTTAGAAAACAGTAACGGATCTGCTTAGACCTCTGCAGAGAATTAGGCATTTCGATTTTTGAGTTTCGTATGAAGAGTATAATTCTGCATGTACACTATTGTAACACAACTACATGTAAATACAAAACATATTCCACGGCAGTACTCTTAGAAACACAATCAAGTTTTTTTATTTACTTTATTCACACCACACACACCTCAATCACTGTGCGGCATCATGTTGCTGAGCTGCATCTGGACACATCACCTCATTTATTTTGCAGGCTGTGATGCTGTAATGGTGGCCAAGGTGAACCTACGCTCCTGCTTCAGCCATTGTCGTGCCAGGGACAAATACATGGTCAATGACTATTGCTCGCATCTTGTCCATAATGATGGTGCGAGGTTTTTTTGCTCTCCATCCTGAACCTTCTCCTCTCCCTTGTAGGCCTCTTCCTCTTCCTCACTGGCCTGCTCCTCTTCCTCCTCTGATTTGAACTCCTCTTCCTTGTTGGCCTGCTCCTCTTCTTCCATGGCCAGCTTTTCTCCCTCCTCTGACTCGAATTCCTCTTCCCCTCCCTGACTCTGCCTTCATCCATTGTGTTTGTTTGGAATCTTCTGTAAACTGAACTTACTTTTGTGCACTCTAAACTTGCTTTTACATGCGGTCACAGCATTAGTAACAAGTGTCTTCAATTTTGACTCGTTGTGTGTAATGAATGACGCCAGGTGTGTTCATTGTGTTCAAATATTGCTGACTGTGGCAAGCATTTTGCATCACATGAGCTTTCATTTGAGAATATGAGCAGAGTTCTTTTACAACATTTGTTTTAGCAAGGAAAAATGTGTTTAGATTTATGAGAACGGAGGCTTGTGTTTTGTGAATTGTGTCTTCATGTGAAATGTGTTTATTATATTCAAAGTCAAAGTCATTGTCAATTTCTTCAAATGTACTTGACATACAAAGGAATCGAAATTACGTTTCACACTTGTCCCATGCGTAGACGTTGACAAAAATAAAGTGCAGATGCACAACAAAAACAGTTCTAAACATTAAAGGTCTCATTCCATCGTTTTTTCATTAATTTTGTGGTGGTCTCTTGTCTAAAATAATGTCATGAGAGTTGGTTTCGACAAAAAATATGCTGTGGTTGTCTTGTTTCAAGCTTTTTTAGTTAGGTGAAAAGGAGAGCAGGGATAGCTCGAGAGGATTCTTATGAATATTAATGATATGCAAATGTATCGCCTCTGATTGGCTAACAACACTGTGACGCTCCCTCTAGCGGGTCTGTCTGCAGGCAGCCTAACGTTTTCTTGAGGGCGGGTTAACTGCATAGCTAATGTTCAAATTGACATACATTTGTACGGCTTTTCCGATTCGCTTGTTTTTCCCGGCAGTTTTCTATCACAGGCGAATACAGACTACAGGGGTAGGAGAGCATTTTGAAGTTGAGCATAGAAGTACAACTTGGGCTGACCTATGGTAATGTAAAAACATCAAGTCTTAAACGGTTTATTTTGGAAGGAGACCTTTGAGGTAAAGTGCAAGTAGGCTTAGGGCATTATACTTAGGTAACATACAGGATATAACAAGACAAGACATAACATATAGTAAGTGTTCCAACAGTGTACACTGGGAAGTAGTATACTAGTCTACTTGAGGTAATCCCAGGTTGTGGTTGGTAAGGGTTTTTTGTTTTTAGTGCAACACCAGATTGTAGCAGCAGTAGTAGTAATATAAATAGTGGTAAAAAGTATACTAAAATATATAGCAGCAGGAGCGTGCAATTTGGGTGGGTTGCATCGTTGACAATTGTGATGGCTTTGCGGATGAGGCGGGTGGTGTAGATGTCTTGCAGGGATGGGAGTGGTCCACCAACTATCCTCTCAGCTGTTCTCACAATGCGTTAGAGCTTTCCTGTTGTAGTTGGTGCAGCTACCACCCCACACAGTGATGCAGCTGGAAAGGATGCTTTCAATGGTTCTTCTGTAGAATGTGGTCAGCATGTGTGGTGGAGCACTTGCCCGCTTGAGTTTGCGCATGAAGTAGAGGCGCTGTTGTGCTTTCTTGGCCAGTGATGTGGAATTGGTAGTCCAGGAGAGGTCCTCATTGATATGCACCCCCAGGAACTTGGTGCTGCTCATCCTCTCTACAGCAGCGCCATTGATGGTCAGTGGGTGGTAACAGGTGTGGCCTTTCTGGAAGTTGACAATAACTTCCTTGGTCTTGCCAAGATTTAGCAGGAGGTTGTTGTCTCTGCACCACGTGGTCAGAAGCTCAACCTCTTTCCTGTAGTGGGTCTCATCGCCCTTGGTGATGAGCCCCACTAGTGTGTCGTCCGCAAATTTCTTGTGGTTGGAGCTGTGGGTTGGTGTGCAGTCATATGTCAGCAGGGTGAAGAGCAGCGGACTGAGCACACAGCTTTGTTGTTGCCCACACGCACCGCTTGAGGCCTCTGGCTGAGGAAATCCAGCAGCCAGTTGCAGAGGGAGGTGCTGAGGCCCAGTTTGTCCAGTTTGCAGATGAGTTGTTGTGGTATTAAGGTGTTGAATGCTGAACTGAAGTCTATGAACAGCATTCTCACATATGAGTCTTTCTTGTCCAGGTGAGTTGGGCTGGGTGGAGGGCAGAGCATATTGCATCCTCTGTGGATTGTTTCGCTCTGCGAACTATATGCGAACTGGTATGGGTCCAGGGTGGTAGGCAGTAAATGTGTTTAGACCACTGGCCATTTGGGTTAAAGGATTGGCTTTTGTGTTTTAGCATTTGAGAAAAACTGTAATAGGCAGCCAACACAGCTTTTAACTTTGCCTGCCAACGAAAGCCCAATTTTTCCCTGTAGGACTACACAGTTGTTATGTTGTAATTATAAAAACTGAAAGGTAAAAAAAGAGGTGACAGAAATCTTATAGGAAAGGAAGGCCTAAATGTTTTGCTTTTCTGTCTGGAACATTGACTGTATAAAATGGTCTGGGCACAGACGCTGATGTTTAGTGTAAATGGGTGTCAGGTTATTTCCATCATTGTACTTTGGGAACACTGGCTGTATAGGCAAGTTAAAATCTAATGAAGATATACAGCAAACTGACATTAACTAAGGTAAGCATACAAATAATGAAAAACTCCCCCTGTCTGCAACAAAGTGGCACAGTCTATTTTACTAGGCAAGTGACGTCTGTGTAGATATTGATTCTTGAGATAGAATCCCTAGCTCAGTGAGTGGAGTCGCCTGAGGAAGGTCAGTTAGCATGAGATAAAGGTGCTGCTTGGTTGATGAATGTTTGTCATATCATAGCATCTTTCAAGGCTTTTCTAGACATTTTATATCTTGTCCAACTTGTATTAAATATCAAACATTTGAGGCATTTAAAGGTATTTAGTTTAATATTGAGTAAATTTATTATACGTATTTAAAAGTAAGACAAAGAAACAAAAACAGTACTGCCTTGGCTATACTGACCAGACCTTGGGCTACTGTTGATAATGTTAGCGTTACCTCATACCTTACTGGATTTGCTAAAAAAACAAACAAACAAACAAACAAACAAAAAACCCCAATAATATCAGTCTAGTTACACAATTACTTACCACCAGGGTTGATGAATTTGATTGTTGATCAATCTCGGTAGATATAGGGAGGTGGAATTAATTTAGCCCATGTGAACATAAAGCTATGTTCTATGATTTTGGATATTTGTAATTATTATCAACTTCGTTTATATTGTGATTATGGTACTGTGGACCGATCTTCACAATGTCAATAATCAAAAGAACGAAAAAAATCAATTCAGTCTATCAGCCATAATCCAGCATAGAAATTGCCAATGTGAACCATCATCTCCCCTGCTCCTCGTCATCCCGCCTCGTCCCCTCCCACTCCTCCTCTGTTTCCTATTACTCCCCCGTGATTAGCTTAACAGCTAGGGGGGAGGTAATCGTTGTAAACTGAGGTGAGGTATTTGGTTTTGGGAGGGCGGGATGCTTTTTTCAAATCTGTCTCAGAGGCTCAAGTGATTTTCAGAAACGTAGATCATAGCTTTAATTAGCACAGAATTAAGAGGAAGTAGTCTCGCAGAGTCTTTAACACCATGACAAACTGATGCTGAATTATCAGGTCAAAGTATTTTTGAGTAAAAGTTGGCAAGCAAATTTATCTAAAGGAATTTTAGTGCTAAATTATTTTTTGCTGTTTGCCCAACTGTATCTTGTGCAACCCAGTAGAAAGCTCATATGCATAGAAGATGTGTATTTTGGGTATTTTCGATGAAGAGCCCTTTACATCTTTAGGTTTAATGCGCAGGATGAAAAGGTGAAATAGCAGAAATACCTAGGGTACCCTCTGTTGAAGGTTTGTTGTTCCAGATGGGTACTGATCTAGATGTATGGATCTGGGCATACCTCATTGTGCCTGGAGATTTTTTTGTCCTTTGGGTGAACCAGCCTCTGTCTGAGAATGTCGTGCTTACTGAAGATTCTCCTCAGTTTCTCAGATACTAAGCTTCAGACTGCCAGATGTGAAACTCACTGGGCATGTAGATCCATGTCCCCTAACATTCACCAGTCAATCAGATGCTCCTCCCATCAACAATAATCTGTCATGATTGGAAATGCAGTGCGTGAAAGAATGCAGTTCCACTTGATGAAACAGCTGTTCTGTATCACTAGTAGACTCATTGCACATAAAAATGTCTTAAAGTATACATTTTTTGTGAAAAAACACCTACAGGTGTCAGTGAGGTCTCAACAAGCTATATACAACTAGTTCTCAAACCCGACAAATATGTGGGGTGACAAATTATATTTTGGAGCAGTTACCATAATTCTTGGAACAATTCAAACTCACTGGGCATAGAACCTTAATGACCATATGTTCTGGTGCTCCTGGAAGAATGCTTTGGGATTTCATTGCTACTGCACATCACTCAAGGCGACATATCCAATGAGCCCTCAACTACTATAGCATACAGTGTAGTGCCACCTATGAAGAAATAAAAAGTTGGTCTCTATATAGCCACATACTTTACTACTGTATTTCTAAATATTCATATAGGCACGAATCTATTGCTTGATCTAATAGCTTAATTAATCAATGAAAAAATCGACAGAATAAATATAATTTGAATAAAAAATAAATTAAAACAATTGATATTTGCAGCCCTAATTGCCACAGTGCATGGTTCATTAGTAGTGTATAAGAGTATAATGTTAAAAAAAGTTAAAATGCTAATATTTTTCAGACACCCCTACTGAGTGGCCTTTACAAGCATGCTGTACCTTAAGCGAAGTCGTTTCAGGTTTCTGACACGAAGATCCACGTTTGGCGGGCTGCTGTTTGTCATAATGGCAATTTTCTGTCTCTCTTCAACAGTCCCAATGCATGTAAATACGTAAGTCTAATTTCAGCCATGGTTTTTGCTGTATGAAAATGGGCTTTTAATTTTTTTTTACAAGGGAGTACATTTTTGTGAGGTGTTCATATTGAACAAAATGCACCAATAATATGTTATATTGTTCTGCTTTTTTAACCAACAGAACATCAGAGGCAACCCCCTGTATTACAGCTCAAAGTCAGTTGTCTAATATATCTCACAGACAGGAGGGTCGAGACAGTCATTGTGCACCAAAAACCAACCTCATGTTCATGAAGACCCACAAAACGGCCAGTAGCACCCTACTTAACATTCTGTTACGCTTTGGTGACAAGCATCACCTAAAGTTCGCCCTCCCGGATGGACACAATGACTTCTTCTACCCATCATTTTTCCTCCGCACACATGTCCGACACTACCGACCAGGGACTTGCTTCAACTTGGTTGGCAACCACATGCGATTTAACAGACTTGAGGTGGAGCAGCTTCTGCCTCCTGATGCAGCCTACTTCACCATACTGCGTGACCCAGCTGAAATCTTTGAGTCATCCTTTCACTACTATCACAGCGTAGTTCCATTCACCTGGTTCATCCCAGGGAAAGATAAACTCAGGGTCTTTTTGGAGGACCCAGAAAAGTACTTTGCCTCTGATGGATTTAATGCATTCTACCTCAAGAACCTGCTGATGTTTGACTTCGGATACGACAACACTCTGAAGTCAAATGACTCTCGTGTGACACAGGCAATCAAAGAAGTGTCTGAGCGATTCCAGCTGGTCTTACTGGCTGAGCACTTTGAGGAATCCCTCATTCTTCTCAAGGACGCCCTCTGCTGGGAGATGGAGGACCTGATGTTTCTGAAACTCAATGTCAGGAAGGTCTCCTCTGTATCTCGACTGAGCCCCACACTGAGGACCAAGGCACTCGAATGGAACAGTGCTGACTGGAGGCTCTACCGCTACTTTAATGACTCTTTCTGGGCTAAGGTGGAAAAATATGGCCGGCAGCGCATGGAGAGAGATGTGAAGGAGTTGAGGAAACAAAACACAGAGATGAGAGCCATTTGTGTGGAGGGTGGAGCTGCTGTGGATCCAATTGGAATCAAGAATACTGAGCTAGTGCCATGGCAACCCATGGGGGAGAAATCCATCATGGGATATAATCTGAAGAAGGACATTAAACCGGAGCATGCAGACCTTTGTCGCAAGATGCTGACCCCAGAGATCCAGTACATGGCAAAACTTGGAGTAAATCTCTGGGTCACAAGGTTATGGGGGTGGTTCAAGGACAGTGTCTTCTGGTTGACCTGATCCATGTGTAGGATGTGTAGCCAGGGTTCTACACCAGGTCTTAAAATGAATGAACTTAAAATATTTTTTTTGCTAGTTAACCTTTACAAGTGTTGTAAAATTACAGTGAGCATTATCGTGCTGACTGAAGACAGGTGCTAAAGTAGTCGATGAATGGATTTTATGAGCCGAGTGTGTTGACAAAATGTTACTGTTTCATAATTACAACAATAGAATATCTTACCATACCTTGGCTTCATTGTTTTAAACTGTTTAAGTACAGGTCTTTTGTCATGATTACAAACAAACTGGTGTTTACTTTCATTTGGTTTCATAATCCAGATCATTATATTTATTTGGACATTTTATACACACATACATAATACATTTAGCATAATACATATATATACATGATGTCACCATGATGTCATTGACACATCAATATGAAATGCAATGTGTATTACGGTGTTAAAAAAGTTTTTTTTTTTATGATACAAAACTTTGTCATTTTATGGCATCCTTTTCATTTCAAATCACCAAAAAAGGTCTACACGGAATTACAGTTATTTCAACGTCAAGCTATTTTCAATATTTAGCTATTTATAGTTGCTTGTGTGCTGTTTTGCTCTGATGTTAAAGGTGCTCTAAGCGATGTGACACGTTTTTAGGACTAAAACATGTGTTGTTACATACAGCAAACATGTCCTCACAATCTGCAAGCTGCCTGTCCCCTGAACACACTGTAAAAAAACGCGGTCTCTGTAGACAGCCCTGGCTCCACAACAAAACACAGTGGGCAAACCTAACATAACAAACGAAAACGAAACATAACAGTGTTCCAGCCAATAAACGACAAGGTTCATGAGTCTTTCGGGAGGTATGGGAGGGAGGGGGAGGAGTGAGCTATAACTTATAACGCTTGAACCCTCTCTGGAGCTATCCTCCGTTTTGTTTGACAATACTTCGAACGTCAACAAGAAGTGACGTGAAACAGCATCGCTTAGAGCGCCTTTAAGCTTTGTTCTGTTTATTTAATGTATCAAATATTTTATGTACCTAAAATATTGAATGTGCTCCGAATTAAGGGGGTTTTAGCGATGCTGTTTCACGTCACTTCTTGTTGACGTTCGAAGTATTGTCAAACAAAACTCCTCCTGAAAGACTCATGAACGTGCATTTCCTTTTTGTCGTTTATTGGCTGGAACACAGTTATGTTTCGTTTTCGTTTGTTATGCTAGGTTTGCCCACTGTGTTTTTGTTGCCGTTTGTGGAGCCTGGGCTGTCTATAGAGACCGCGTTTTTAACAGTGTGTTCAGGGGACAGGCAGCTAGCAGATTGTGAGGAGATGTTTGCTGTATGTAACAACACATGTTTTAGTTCTAAAAACGCGTCACATCGCTTAAAGCACCTTTAATATTGCAGGTGGGTTGGAGATCATTGCCTACTGAAATGACAAAGCTAGTAGGCCTAGTTGCTGACTAGTTGAAGTTGCTGAATTAACAAAATACTGTAATACATTTTGTTGCTAGAACATCAGACAGGTGCCACGAGACAGTTCTACAGTAATAGGCGTTGTATAAATATTATAATAAATTGAAGTTATTAACTGAATTGAATCAGATGATGAACACTGGATAGACATTTAGCAATGTCCGAGTTTTTATGAAGAGTGCTCTGGAATGTTCCAGGGCTGTAATGGTTAAGGTAAACCAGCACACAGTAGGCCTATAGAAAAAAAGACATGCAGAATGTGCTTAATGATAGAATGTAAAAACAAAATTACTATGGATTTTTGTAGGTGGCTAAACGGTGGTTGTTTTGCCCCCACTACAGCCCTTGTTACAAAAGGGCTACTTCTTTTTAATAGAAAATCATATGTAATACTAGCAAAGGCCAGGAGGTGATGCTGGGTTTTTTTTTATTCACCAAATTAATCTGTGTTGTTCATAAAGCATTAATAGCTACCCAAGAATAAAAATAGAAACATTTGTTGTTTCCTATTCTACACAATTCTATGCAACAGGATATTCCTATGTAGATGCATAGGGGGCTTCAGCTGAAAAATGACAAATTAACAGAAACTAGATAGGGATCTGCAAATGATATTCCAAATAAGTTTCACATGTTTGAAGAAGACATGAAATCATGCACTAAAACTGATTTTCTTAGAGCATACCGTGAGGTGTATAGCAACACCCACTATATGGAGTTAGAGTCTTTTAATGTGACATATAATATGTTAAAAAGTCACTTTAGAATATTAAAAGTCTTAAAGTAGCCTGTTTTAGAGCTCTGAGAACTAATCTAGGGTGAGATTAGGTAAATTGGGACACTTTTTGGTTGATCGCAAAATAAAACCCCTTCAAGTTCTAAGAACAGTCAAATGTACTAATTTTATGTCTTTACATGGGTCTTTGCTACATTTCCGCCCTGGAAACATTTTGAAAAGTATAGGGTTTTACAATCTTTTAACATTTAAAGATGACGAGAGACCATACCTAGATGTGAGATGTTCAGGTAAAATGGGACAGTAAATTGTATCATGAAATATTTGCAACAAACTGAAGAATAATCTTTTTTTTTTTTTTTTTTTTTTTTATCTTTTAAGCATTGAAATAAATAACATCAAATGTATTTCAAGGTATCAAAAATTCATTACATTATGTGTGTTTGTGTGTGTGTGTGTCACTAAGTAGCATGCCTGTGCCGGGCATGTGTGCATTGCTAATGTGCTAAAATTGAAAACAGCTAACAGCTAAATTGCTAATGGATGATTTATGTGACAGACTACATTCTATTTCGATTTGTAACTGTAAAAGTTTAGCATATTTGACCATATGGCAAAAGAAAGCAGTTCCATGCCCATTGTCCAAATGTTTTGATATTAAGTTAATCCTCTCATTAAACAACATAGATTTCAAACATACTTTTTGTCATTTGCATTATCAATAAAATAACACGATTGGCTGCTAATTTTTAAAGAGATAATGACCCAAAACCTAATTTGTCACATTTTACCTGATGTCCCAATTTACCTGATCTAACCCTATAAATAATTAGCCTAAATGTAAAGGAATGCACATTAAAAGTTTATAGTGTATCAACATGGACCTGATGGTGACGGGCAGGCTACTGGAGATGGTTCAAAATCTTATCCAGATGCAAACCAATAAAACTGGTTTCAAACAGGACAAAATTATCACTACTAGTTACTGGCCAATCAGAGAAGATTTTTCATCGGCCCAGTAAAATTACGTTAAGGTGCAACTCGATTGCAATAGGAGGTTGTGAAAATGGCTCTCACTCTGATTGGCGCCTCCTCCGCCTCCAGACAGAGTAGGACTTCGATAGATTCCCCGGACTGTCGAGTAAGCAGTCTGGCTTACGGTGTCGTTGCTGTGGCTGGAATGGGGGGCTTGGCCCCGGGCCAACTGTGGTTAGAGTGGCTCAACGCTGAGCGTAACTAACTACCAAGTTTAACGGTTGATAGGTAACTCAACATTGCCTTCTAAGGGGCCGCAGTGCCCAGCAAGGCTGTGCTAATTTTTATTGAACACGGTAGCTTGGCTAACTAATACCCATTCAACTGACTGACCTGCTTTTTGCATGATATTGCCGTGCAGCAACAATTCTGGGTCGGAACTGGACGACAGTGGAGGTGTGTAAGTAATACAAACTGCATTTATCTTAGTATGTTAGACCACTGCATGGGCCCGCTTGGGGAAACGTTAGTTTGGGAAATATCACCTTGCAAGAGAGACATCTGAACTCCCCTAGCTAGCAAGCTAGCTAAAGCTTGGTACTTTTGACTACTACGGCAATGATTAGAGGAATTCTTTAGGACGTATGTTTGTAAACGTTAATTACGCATGTTAATAACGTTAATTCGACCATGAAACCAAACACGAGTGAGGAAGACCGCTTGCTAACTGGGTCGCTGGCAGTTATCTAACGCAAGTCCTCCTATTGCAAGTGTGAGGTTTGCTAGCTAACCGTAGTATGACATGGATTGTGCTCTCCAACTGCCGAAAAAAGGATAATTGGACGCGGTGTAACTGTCTAACAACACATTTATAAAAACTATATTGGTTTATATATCCAGTTCAACATATATACATGATTAGCAAGCTGATGGTGTGATAGAAGTATGCGGCTTTGTTCTTTAGTTGTGGTGAACTCCAACCGGAAAGTCGTGGCAAAATGACCAAATTTGGTAAATAAAGGGAAGACAGATGGAAGCACTGCTGTCATTTAATGATCCCGTGTAAATGGTAACAAAAATGAAACCAAACTTGATTGTGTTGGAAAATCTTTATTTTGTTGTAAATATAGTATAGAATAGTTTTTTGTTGCTCGGTGTTTGTCACGATATTCAACTGACATCCATTTCTTATTTTGGAGCTTTCCTCAAAGAGTAACGTTAAGCATATTTGCTATGCTGCAGCTATACCGTGTACGGGTTGCTTCCTCTAAAAAGCAGCAATGATGGCCTTGTTGTGGGTCGTGTAACCTTCGTAATATTGAGTCGCTTTGGTTTGTAACAAACTAATGTTACAGTAACAACATGACCAAATACACTTCCATATCCCCAATGTCTCACAAGGGTGACATCCAAGCAATGAGCATTTACCAGTATTGAACAGAGTCGAGATTTAGCATTTTAGCAAGATTTATAGTTGATGCTGGATCAGTTTAGAAGGCAGAGAATACATTTACAGTGAAAACGAGTGCTGACATGACTAAGTGCAAAACCGAAGCCTTGGTAGTTGTAGTCCTAAAATTAGACGACGACACCGATGAAGTCATGCATACCCTGTATAATCACGGTTGAGGACACGGCTTCTATTCTCGAGTAGACACGATACAAATACGCTGTTAAGCCCATACATTGAACCAAAATAAATCAAACGATTCAAATGTTATACATCAATGTTAATCGGTGCCTGATGTCAAAATGCCGACATGCATTGTCTTGCAGTATTTCCCCCTCCCTCTTCTGGCGCGCCGGGTCTGCAGTGGAGCTGTTAACAGATGATCCTGGTAAGATTCTGCAGCTCACAGCGACTTATCTCTGATTTTGGTGCAATAGAAAGCACCAGAACGTGTCTATACTTTTATAATATATGTAATAATTAGTTGAAGAACATAAATTGTTAAGTAGTTGATTGTCAAAATCAAGAACCAAGTTTTTGCAGATTATGTTTCCAAAATATATCTGGATCAAATAATTGTGCATGTACATTTCCTGTTTGTATTGTGTACTATTTTGTAGTTCCCTAACCCAACCTGTTTGCCACTTTCCTCTTGAATGAAGTTTTGTGTTAAATAAAACACCAGCATGTATGTATCCTAATGTCAGCCATGCTGTGTGACATCCTTGCAGTCTGTGGCTTATGTCTGTGTGTATATTGAGAAAGAAAACTGGTTTATTTAGGCGCTCTGTTGTTGGAGCTGAGTCAAGAGGGGTGTGCCTCCCGCTGTGTGTGTGTATGTGTGTGTGTGTGTGTGTGCGCGCACACATACTCGCGTGTACTGCAGGCAGGGGTGGGTTCAATGGGTTCAGCTGCACTCGGCGGCAGGGACGGGGAGGGGAGCTGAGGGAAAGAGTGTGTGTAGTCTCTGCGTGTTGGTGTGTATGTGAATTTGGGAGACGTGACCTGGTTTGACTGGAGCAGGAGGGAGAAGCGGCGCTGAGCTGCATTGAGAGGCGGGATCAGGCCAGAGCAGGTGGCCAGCCATTCTGCGGCTGTCATGCGCACTGGCTCAGCCAACCAGTACATACTCTTCATTCTATGTGTGTTTTTGTCTAAGCATGGGGACTTCCTTCAGTCTGCCTTTTTGTGTCTGCCTGTGTGCTTTGTCAGGCGGCAAGCATTTCAGACATTCAGAAAATGAACAAGGCTTGTGTACCTGAGTCTTGTGGCTGCCTGGATGTGTCCTAACCCAGACAGTATATTGGCAAACAGCAGGACAATTATTGTTTCTACTGTTCGGGGTGCAAAAATGGCAATTCAGATTTTCTGTCCTAGAGTTAACCTCTGTATACGGACCAGTCCTTTTTGGTTATGCCACCATTACTGAAAGGGAAGCAATGGGATTCTCTGCCATCACTGACACTCCCATCGATATCCATTCATAAAACGCTCGCATATCAAGTCAAGCCTACTACTTCCTTATTGGCCAGATTAAATCTTATGAGGACATAGAAATTCCACAACACTCTGCACAGTGTTTGTGTGGTGTGAACACTTAGTTCTTGTTGAAATTATCCTGCTGGACTGCTGTAAAACTGGCAAAACTGTAAATTCAGACATGATTGTGACTTCTGTCGATGCTTTTTTTTGTTGACACTTGTCTTTCAGGAAGCAGCATCTGACTTCAGCAATGGGAGGCTCCCTGAGGTGAGTCAAGTAGACAGAACAGAGAGCAACAGTTTAGCAGATTAATATAGAGTTTGTTATATACCATAGTTGTGGTGGTGACATACTTTTAGTGACGAATCATTGACTTGTGCAGGAGTTAAGAGCTGCTGTTTAGTGCTATGTATTTTCTCCTCTGTTTTTGCAGTAAAAACATCGGAATCCTGTTGTCAGCAGTGGAGGGGAGCAGCGATGAAAACTTAACATTCCTTTCATCTGATGTTGGATAAATATGTTCTGTTAGATTATAGAAATCTCTACATGGGAGTACTTATCCCTGTCTGGTAACTTTTTTTTTATTTTTATTTTTTTAGGTTCTTTGTGTGTTTTTGTGTTTCTTGTCTGTTTTGGCTGACAGGTGGTGTAAGGTAAAGCTGTATCATGAGTGTGGGACATGAATGTCCCACCTGTATGTTGTGTTTTTTAATTTCATTAATGTGATAGGAAATACTCGGGACTCTAAGCCTTGATGATACTTTAACCTTCTTGGGGTTGGGGTCGGAGGGAGAGACGCCAGAAAAGACACAAAGCAACCTGAGCTAGAGCTGACGGGACTGGAGCTACCCAGTGGCCCATACGTCTGTGTTTACAAACCCCACAGGTGGCCCTGTGTGGCCGACAGCGCTTGCAGCAGCATGTCTTCCACTTGTCCACTCAAAACACTTTGCACCGCTTGTCTCATTTTCCACATCCACCACATTTGTTGTTTTGGATTTTACCCCTGGAGCCATCAACATTTGTCAGAGTTCAGTACCTAATTTTAAACCTGTTCAAGCCTATCTGAGACCCCCCCCCCCCCATCCCCACCCCCTTTAAAATATCCCACTCTGTACATGCCTGTTCACAAAAGCTTTGGTCATGGGCACAGAAAAAGGGTCTATGTTAGGTCAGGAACCTCACAAATCCCACAGACAAATTAAAAACTCAGTCTAAAGCTGCACATTCCATTGTGCACTGACAACCAGCTTCAGAGTCATACACAAAAGTCCTAAGTGTTAACTCATTCTAATGCCACAGACGATCTACTATCACTTTTCACACTCTTGACAGTTATTTACTGAGGCTAAGAGTCCCTGCTTATCATGTATTTTACTAAGTGCTTTCAGAGATCATGGTGTGTTCATTTTGTTTTGTTAGAGTATTGCTTTTTAATTTATTTTTTTTTTTGTTCTTTTTTGCTTTGCTAGTATAACAGAAAATATCTAATCATGTGCGTTGTGATATAGAAGTAGCTGTAGAAATGCATTGTTTCCTTGTGGTAAGTGATTGAGATGCTGCCACGGATTTGAGACACTGATGAATGGTGCTATTTTGGACTTTAATCTGCTCCTTGGTAAGGTAGCTCTGGTGGGTTTCGTTTTATATTTTTCACGTTTTGAGGAGGTGTTGGTTCTTTGTGGTCTGGTTGTTGTAACTTGGTCTGGATTGACTGGTTTTGTTTTTTTTCTGTCATTTTTTTCTGTGTGGCTTTCTCATTGGATTTATGGGTAAAACAAACTTAAAAGAAAAAAAAAGAAAATAGGCACAGCCGATATAGATTTGAAGAAGGAGGAGATCCAATCACATAAGGAGGGTGGGAGCAATCACAAAACTGCAATCCTTTAAAAGTTCTCTAGCCCCTTAGCACAGATAAGACTTGGACAATGGTAGTTATTGGCTAGTTCCCAGCACTGGTCACTTTTAGGAAATGTAAATCTCCTTTCTTTTTAATGTTCTGTATGGACAGTCACATAATTCTAATAAAAGTGTTTTTGTGGCACAGCACAGTCATCAGTACGTCACCCAGAGATTTGCACATTGCATTAAGACGGCTTCCATCAATCAATAAATAAACTAATCAATCAAACAATCAATCAGTCAGTGAGTCACAGGAAGCTCTAAACACATGCCACAGCGTTAGATGAGCTTTTTGCTTCTTCCATTGCTTAGCATATTTTTAGAGGCTCTAATGTTGTGGGGTTGGGTGAGGGTACAAAATGGTGGGCCATTTTACCCGTGGTCCCTTCCAAAAATTCATGCACCTTCCTCAGGCAATGCTTGTTTGGGGTTCAAGGGTGTAAGTTGCTGCATTTTTACCAGCAGGTGATCGCCTGTACATCTTAGAAAGTCAACTGTTTCTGGACAGACAGTCAAACTGAAAATTGTGATGCACATATCTATATATTTTTTTTTAGAAATGCATTTTTCCAAATATGTAGCATAACAAAGCTGAACAATCTTCGTAACAATTTACCTATTTTGTAATGTAATGTTAAAATTTTTCTTTGATAAAATATGAACCAAAAAGCTTTCTATGAATTATTTTGGCTAGTGAGGTTAACTTAAAATAGTATTGTTATTCAGTATTTGCAGTTTTGTCTTTGCTTCCTGTCAATTCATACTTTTAACAGTCTCAATATGATGACCAACTTGAAAGCCCACGTTAGTTTCTTTGTCTTCCTTTACTTACTTACTGTAGACTTTTCTTGACTTGAATCTTCTGTCCACTTGCATGTTTTGTGCTGTCCTCTCTCTCTTTATTACTTCTTTCCCAAATATCCTTCTTTATAGACTAAGTATGTCAGCTGTCTTGTATATAGCAAGTGACTAGTTTAGGCAGGGTCTGTAACAGTATGAGATTCTGTGTTATTGAATGTGGTATGATCGGTTTAAAACCTAATGGAAAAATAAAATACACACACACACACACACACACAAAGCCAGCTTAGTTACAGTATCTTAACAATGATGCACTGATAGTATTCCATGTATTTTTGGCAAATTTAACTGTAGTTAAATAAATTTGCAAGCTCTGAAAAATCTTTCACTGTTTCTGTGTTTTTCTGCCCATCCCCCCCCCCCAAGCACAGTACACTGATTCAGCTCTATATACACATCAGTGGTGGGCCATTAGCATTACTATTGCAGAAGTAAAATGGACGTCAGTGTTTGCTCAGAGAAACTTCATACGGGTGTATAAATGACTCCTAGGTCCAAAACGAGTCCATTGGATAATACTGCAAGTTTATAGCTGGTCTTGCTGACTGACCTTTGAATAATACTACAGTAAATGTTCATTTCCTGCCATGAACACCATGGCACAGACCTGCCAGGGAAACCATTAGTAGGGTTCTAGAAGGCCAGTTTGAAGATTTGGTTTACCATTTTAGAGGATGCTTGTCTGCAATCTGTGATATCAGTTACCCTTCAAACGTTAAGATTATGTCATTTATATGCCCTGTTAGTGAATGTGTTTTGATTTGCTATTTCGATGGATGTCAATAAGTGGTTTCATTCTAAGGGTTGACCTTGCTGTGTGTTGTTATTTGTAGAAGTAATGTGTAAAACCAAGATGGATGCGTTTACACCAGTTTCTTATGTAGTTTTATGTCTTATGTTTACAGCAATCAGAGAATTCTGGAAATGACTTCCTACACATAAGTCATGAACAACAGTTATGGATCTGTGTGACAGTCTCAGGTTGTGTCTAAAGCTGGTTAAAGTAGGCTGCATGCGAAGAAGATTCAGAAAGCTATTGGAAAATAAAAATTCTTTATCACAATAAAAACAAAAACATTTGGTTGAATCCGTATCTCCAGCATACAGAGTTGTGGACAACAAATTCTTTTCCCACAAAAAATAGGAGGGGTGGTGTTGGGGGTGGAGGGATTGTGGTTGGCTTGATATGTCAGTATTTTTGGTGAAAAACGACCACCTAGTGGGTGTCCAGTGATCATGACTTGAGAATGGCTCTTGTGAACACAATGAGTCAGCAGTTTGGCGTAGCAATTTATCCCATCAATTACAGCCCCACTGAGCTCATAGACAGAGCCGGGTTCTGACAGCAGAGATTCCAGAGCTCTGTGGAAAGTTACTGGCCCCTGGATCTGCAGTCCTGCTCAGATGCAGTCTTGGATAATAAGTCTGAATGGCTGCTATAATCACATGGCAAACCCAACCAAGGGAAACTTCTGGTCTGCCGCTGAACACAAGGCTTACCACTTCAGACGGATAAAATTCATGAATTTCTGAGGGCTAGAGTGGGAGGGGTATTTGGTATTAAGAACATACAGTGTTTGGATTTAACAATTATTATTAAAATGAGCAACACGATCTTAGGCACACCCCTATTTTTCCTTTTTTTCAAAACAAGGCATACCCAAATTGAAAGCTTGACAGTTCTGGGCGGGTGTGCCTTAAGGGGTTAACCAAGTGTAGCCTATTGCAGAAGATTCAAAACATTGAGGTTTTGAGGGCTAATATGAGAAACCGACTTCTTTATTTGTATTACGTTCACTTGAAAAATGCATGAAATTTGTGGTAACCCACACTGTCCAAGGGGTTATTAACGGCAGACTCCAGTAATGTAGAAATTCAGCCCTTTCCTTTCAGGAGGTGGAAACTTCATTTTCCTGAGACATAGTGACATGAGAAGGAACCATTGAAATCCACTGACAGGCCACATGTGGGAGAACTATCCCCTGCCCTACATGGAAACAGAAATAACATCAATAACATAACAGAAACAAATCAATTTTTCATCTACACTAAAACATTACTGGTATCTGCATGTACATGAGTTATTATTATATGTTAAACCATAGACCATTATTATCATGCCCAGAGTTTGATAAGACATATCAAGTGAACATGTGGTTGCAGTGTGCCTCAGGAAGTCTTCCAGCACTGTGATTCCCTCTTGATTGATTACTTTAGACACTAATGTCCTGCTAAGTAAATTCACAGCAAAGAGAACATATCAAAACAATACAGCTCAATTCTTGCCAACAAACACTGATTAGGGTATAAGAAGCAGCAATAAAACCTTTCATAATCTATCAACAGCATCTCATATTTACTAATCTGTCCAGAAATAAATGTATAAGTTTACTCATTAATGTAAGAAGAAAAACAGGTGGATTGTGTGCAGCCACAGGTGTTAGTGCTTGTCTATTTTAAGACTGCTCTAACAATTAGGGTTTTCTCCAGCATCTGTTTCATGCAGAGACTCCGTTGCAGGAAGGAAAGGGGCCATTGTCCTGTTTACATGAAGACAAAGAGCTACTGGCTGTTGTCCCCCAGGACTAGCAGGATGTTTAGATGACACCAGGCAGAGCTTGCAATGCCACGAGCATAAAGTGCACAAATGCAGCCTGACCCGAGATGCCCCTGGCTGTTTTTTCTCCCCTCTCTATGTGAACACAGGTGCCAGAACATACATATCAAAACATTATTTGTGATATCTACAGGTGTCTTGAGGAGGGTTGTGTCTAGCATCTGCCTGTGAATGTTATGCTCTCCCACACTGCCTTTTTGGAGAGAGAACAGAGAGGTGTTAGAACACAGTGGATTTGAGTTAAATCATACTTGGCTTGCTTGTGACCTTGGACTGCTTTTTTTTCTCTCTCATTTGCTTGTTATGACGAGGTGAGTGAGTGCATTTGGCACTCTCCCCTGGTGAACTGCCACACTTCATTTATCTCTGGAGAAGGAGCCCAGTCACATATGCTTCATGTGAAACTAACCAGAAACGTACAGTAGGCTGTCTGATATGCCCTCACAAAACATATGGATACAGTGTGCAACACAATCTTTTAAGTATTACGATCTGCTTTTGGGATACTATTTTGCCTGGCCTTGTAAACCAAAGGAAAGTTCAACTCATTAAAAAAAAAAAAAGAACATAGTTGATTAACTTTTTTTAATGGTCACCTTGTCTGTATGTATATGTTTATGTATAACAAATCATAGTGTATAACAAATGACAGAAATGACAAGGGCTCCTTTCTGGTTTTCCTCTAGTTTTACCTAGAATCATTCCTAGAAAGATTTGCCAGTCTTGTTAATGTCAGACAAATCCTATTTCTAATAATGGGGTAAGAACGTGTCTGCCAAAGACCTCCCACATCTTTCTCTGCAAAAAGGATGAATATCTCACATTCTATTTCTCTGTTTGAGCACTGGGTTCTGTGTGTAGTTAAGATACAATCTTTAGGTGTGTCTACATGGAACAAAAGCTACAGGCCTTCAATATACTCTCAGTAAAATGGGAGACTTGCTCCACCTGCTGGAGAAGCTTCAGCGGTAAACTAGAATTCACAGCTACTGTGACCCTTGATTTCCACATGCCACACCCCATGCTTCTCAAGGAGTGTGGCATTTGCTGTTCTATATGTCTTAGTCTCTTTCCTTGGTGCTACAACTTTTGACAGGTATTGTCTGTGCTATTTACCATTGCCTGTCTTTCATTTAGATTTATTTTTTTATTTATTGAGTTCTTGAATTTGTGGTCAAAGTTTTCTGGACAGAAGTGTATTCTCCTAGCTAAAACTACTTTATACTTTATTGTATGTCTTCATTTATGCTCCATGGCTCCATGATTGTAATGAACTGCATGCAAGTCAAGATGATACCAACAAACACTGTTGGTGATGCATTTTTTTTATTTCAGTGTTTTTGACAAAGTCCTCCAAAGTCCAACCACCACAAGTTTTATTTGAGATCAACAGTCACGTTGTGACTTCTCACATCTAGCGACTCTTAGAAAAGCTTTTGTGAAACAAGTGAAACAAGTTAATTAATCAGAATACATGTTCTTTCTTTCCTTACAACAGCAGAAAAAGACAAATACTACATAGCTAATGTGCAAAACACTTCTTGTTTAAGAATACAGCAGCAAAGTTTTTTCCTATAGCAAAAAACAAACAAACTAATAACCTGACAATAACAAGAAGACATGGTATATCTGAGCAGCGTTCACAGTGGTCTTCATAGGAGATGAGTTGAACTAACACTGACTTTGAAACAAACATGTAAAACTGCAGGGCGCTCCATCATGCTAACTGAGTGGATGATTTGTTTTCAGTAGGCAGTGTAAGTAAACACATGCAAATGATCCACATTTCACCATCATCTGATTGTCAGAATACAAGACACAGAAAAAAAAGAATGATGACTGCAACAGAATTATACGACAATGATCACTGATACAGTTTTACAAAGTACAAGAACAGGACAGGAAATGTTTCTTTTCTTACATGTGAGGCCTAGTCTACTAAATAGTGTATGCCAAAGGACATGGATAAATAAATCCATGCTGGGACAATATAAACCCTAATACCAGAGAATTTTCAATATCAGGAGAACGATCACTCTCAGAATCCTTCCGGGTGGTACTGCAACGAGAGGGTGCTCCCGAGCAAGTGAATTAGCTAAATGCTAGCATGTTACGCCGAAAGTGGCCCATCCTATGAAAAGCAGAAAGGACATGAGTGACTTTTTAAATTTCATTTCTAGTGGAAAATCTATACTCAGGTAGCTACTACCACAACGTACATTAAGAAATTAAGATGTGAACTGTGACAAAAATGAGTTTTAGCCACTTAGCTCCATAGACCACAATTCATTTTTCACTTGCTCAACAGAAAAACTAGTGGAATTTCAACAGATTGCAGGCAGTTAATAGAGAGTGGACCGGCTCTCTGTAAACGGGCTCTGCTAATACCCAATAGGATGTTGAAAGGACTGAGACAATAGGATTCTGGGTAAAGAATGTGAAACTGACTGTCAAAATGTCCAAGATGGATGCCTTTCACCCACTTCTAACTGTCATCCATTATACAGTAACATTTTCTTACACTTCCCCCTACTACATTGGCTTATGTACAGGCACAGTATTTCATATGTCGTAACTTGTATGGGTTTCCAAATTGTTACGCTTTCATTCATCTTCCAGTCTACACCATCAGGTAATATGACGTCTGTGAGGTAATGTTTCAGACCTCTTAATGAAGGGGGTGCTTGGCACTCCATCTCTGAGGGAAGCCCGGAAGCAACTGCTATCTCCAGTGGAGAGTCCCAGCGGTGTCCCTGGAGAGAGTGTGTGGAGCGAACAGCTGGTAGCCCAGGAGCTTGAGCGCGGGGCTTTCCTTTGGGCTCAGACCACCGCTGAACTGGCCTCGGTGAGCATGCACAGAGAAGCTAACCAGTGCTCTCTGGAGGCATCCAGGGAAGGGGTGGTGGGGTTGTTGAAGCACAAATATTATTTAATAAAAACAAAAAAGAATAAGAATTCATTGAGGAGCTCATGAAAAGGGGCATATGAAAATGTCCTTATGGGCCATACAAATGAAGTGCCTTTAGATGAACAGTCATGAAAGTTCATGTCGCTTTTCCCAATGTAAGGGGCAAACACTGTCAGTTAATGTACATCGTCGTGTACTGCTCTTTACATCCCATCATGTTTCTGTCTTAGCCCGGGGAGGATGGGCAGCCTTCACACTCTTGGCGCTGCTTTTAGACTCCGGGTCGGTGCTTTCCGAGATGTTGTCCTTCGATCCGGCCTTTTTCTGGACACAGAGAGTAAAAAAAACACACACATCATTCAGCATTCATTAGCTCACAATGTTTTTTTTTAATCCAGCAGCTGAAGAAACACACAGGATGGGAATGGCATCCAAGGACATGTAAAGGGAAACACACGACCAGCCTGGGAGAAAGGCCCAAGATTTATTATTCAAATAATAATAAAAAAGCCCAATATGGTTTTATTATTCAAATAATAATAAAACATTTGGTCTGTGCTTCTCTTTGCTTATATTTTAAGTTGTCTGCTGAACACAAATTAACCAAAGGAGCCCAAACAGAATCTCTCAGTAGTGTATCAATATGGATGTGAGAGAGGAGAAGGGAGTGACAGGCATTGGCTAACTGACCTGTGAGGGGGTGTGGCTTGAGCCCGGGACGTCGGCCGTGCGAGTGACAGGAAGGGGAGGGACAAGGTCGGTCCTAGAGCTTTACACGTGAGACAGTGTGGAGGTGGACAGGGAGGACAACAGCAACAAAACAAAATAAACACACAATGAAAAGAAATACAAACAAACAAACACGTGAATGAGGAGAGATTCTGAACACAATGGTGACTGCAGACAAGAGGGAGACAATTCTACGATAACAGATAATCAGTGGCTAGCTGAGGGGACTCGTGCGACTCACTTGACCTCCGAGAGCACGGAGCGCTCCCCGTCTGAGCAGTGGGAACGCCGGTATTGGCGGTAGCTCCGTGGAGAGTGCGAGTGACGGAAACGGATTGGGTCACCTTGGGTTCTGCAGTAGAAAGCACAGGCACGTACACGCACACACACAAACATACACAAACATACACACACACAAATATCAGCTTCACAGGAAGAATGCACACCTCTTTGACAGTCAAGTATCAAGCATCTTCCTATGCTGTGCTTTCTTTTTCTAAAACCCCAAGATGACAGCAGAACCATCCAGTGGAACCTCAAATTTCCATACAGCCCAGAGGGAAGGACTCTGTAGACGCAGCACCCTAAATAATTTATGATGTGGTGTAACACCTTTTTCTGGGAGAGAATATTAAGTAAGGGAGGTGTGTGTGTGTGTGTGTGTGTGGAGGGAGGGGTGGCGTAGTTATGACCCAGATTAGACTATGCAAATCATTCAAACTGGTTAAGTCTCAGGAGCAAAGCTCCAGTTTTGAGTGAAAAAAAAACCCAAAACAAAACAAAAAAAAAAAACACATTATACTTCTGCTTGTCAGAACTTGTTTCGACAATGCCACTGTGATTTAAGAAGAAAACAGTGATAGTGGAACTCAAAATTCTCTATCCTGTTTATTATGGATGACAACAAAACAACAGAACATTCATCATTCATTCTAACTACTGGTAAATATTATAGAAATATGTTCTGTCTGTGTTTACTGTAGTCCATCACTTCTAATTACAATTCAATTGATGTTTTTGTGACAAAAAAGAACAGATGTTAGATGCCAAAAGGTCATCTGATCATTGTTTAACACCATAATAACTTTGGTATATAAAGAAATGATAAGAAATAACTTTGGATTATATGAAAAATGTTGTTGCTTTGCTAAATGTATCTGCCAAAGCATCCTAGCTAGCAAGTCCTTCACTTTCTGTTTTGCCCATAACACTAAGAACCTCAGTGGCACTGTAAAAAAGGCAATCTGCACATCATAAACATCATAAAAACTGTCATGAACATGTGTGTTCAAGACAACTCCTATTCATAATACAACAAATACAACACATTTCATTTTGCTGTATAAACACAACTATGGTCCCATTCATTTGTCCAAAACAAGTGAGCAACGAACTGCAAGACTGCACTACTCACTCCACTTTCTTGTAGGGGATCTCTTTGAGCTGTTCCTCAGTCAGACCCGAGGGATCCACCAACTCCTTCCTGTACAGACACAGAGGCTGCTGTATTACCAACACAGGATCAGATATTATGAAAGAGTACTTGGACTCTCACTCTACTTATTATCATTCTAGCATGACGCTAAAATGCCACAGTGCAAAGTTTGGCCAGAAAAAAAAGCATAAACATACTGAATATGTTTCCATAACTGTTCCTTGGCTTGTACATCTGGACTTCTCCTGCAATGAGATCAGAGAACTATAAGTGTATTTAAGTCCATGTAAGTGCATTTGAAATGATTCAATGATTTAAAAAGTCTTATCGCCTATTCCCTTTGTGCATATGAGAAGTGTCTGGATGGTCAACAATTTCCTGTGATTAGCTGTTACATTGGTAAATAATTGTAATGAGAGTATAGTTATAGCAACAGCTAACCACAAAATGAACCATAAAATGTCAATGAACATACAGAGCTTACTAGTTAGGCTTACGTTGGATAGGCCCTACGAAACTTCTATAACTGTTCTAAACATGTAATACTTATTCTTCAATGTAGTCTACTGTATTAAATGGAAATTGACAACATTCACCAGAAAAGATTAACCAGCAGGTTTATATTTAATTCTAAAGAGTCAGCGATTCCAGTAGATACACATAGATACTATTCTTCAGATATTTACAGATAAATACAGGAAATTCTAACTTACAAATAGCATGCCATTTTATTGGCATCATAACATTAAGAGAAATAAAATAGTGAACTGTTGTTGGAGAAGCCCCAGCTTGACAATAAGGAGGACTGTGAGTTGGAGAGGAATAAAAAGTGCATACGATCGAGAGCGGTGTCGGGAGCGCCGGTGGTTGGGATCATTGTGAGACTTTTCCTTCTGACGCCGCTGCACCGCCTCCCACTGAGGCCCTGAATCCACCATCTCATTCTCCTGCCGGGACCTGCAGCACACACACACACACACACACACACACACACACACAATTTCCACAAACTTGCTGCTAAAACGCCAATGACCAAATGTGGTGAATGGTAAATTCCATTCTTAGAGAAGCAAGCATGAATCTGGGAACACAACTATTCAACTTGACAACTTGATTCCCCGTCATCCTGGAATCTTTACGGCTAGAAACAGACCTCTCTGGCACTCTGCTCTTCTGTGGAGACCCTTAGTCTGTGGTGGCCATTACTTACCAGTTCCTCTTTTTACGGTGCTCCCTGTTGGAGTTCTCAGACTCACTACCACTGCTGGTGTTGCCACGGGAACGTGATCTAAAGGACCAAAGAAAGGGCAAAAGAAATTCCAAAGAAAGGCCATTGACAGTTGAACAAAGATAGTAGAGAAGGGACTGACAACTGTTGTGTGCCTGTGTGTGTGTGCAAGTGTGTAAGCATGTGTACATACCAATGTCCTGTATGTAGGTAAAGTTGACTGGTATTTATTGCTTTATCCTGTTATATTGCAGTATGCTGGTCTTTAGTGTGTGTGTGTGTGTGTGTGTGTGTGTGTGTGTGTGTGTGTGAACAAAAGCTGCTCTACATTCCTCACTACACCCGCTCCTGACTGAAGCAGTGCCATATATACACACGGGGTACCAGTGCTTTAAACCTTATAGCATTAACAATGTATAGTCAGCACATCCCTGCTTCAGACAGTGGAGCATACCTTCTCCTGTGCTGCTTGCTTTCCAAGTTGTCATTGCTCTGGCCCCTCCTGCCAATCAGACACAATGGGCAGAGAATCTCGTGAGGTCAGGGTGGGTTAAATGAGGTGGTGACCTGCCGCTGACTGGCAGGCCAAGGGTTAGATTGCACTTTAATAGCGGGCGTCTGCATGCATATATGCACTCCAGTTAAAGAAGGGAGGGAGGGAGCGAGAGAGGGGCCCAACCTCTGCTGTCTGGGGGGGAGTTATCAGTATGTATTTATTCACAGAGCTCTATCGTCAAGTAGACCCACAGGGGATCTAGCTCCATTCCTTTTTCACCCCCCCCCCCCCCCTCACTTTTGTATAGTAACTGCAGTCAGAATCCTATAATGTTATGGCTCGTTATCTACTTCTGTTCATTCAGTTTGATTCACTAACACTGTACGTATATGGTACATATGATCCACATTCCCTTTTAATGACTGATAACCCATTCAAAGCGAAGCTACTGTCATTATATACCAAACAGGACGATTCAATTTAGGTTAGGTGAGCTGATATTAAAGACAGGGACACTGGACAATCCAAATGATGTGATGAAGTCTGCCTTTTGATTTGGCTTTCTGTACCACCACTAGAGGGAGACTTCTTCTCATAGTTGACGGACAGGGAATACATGAAAACAGGCTAGTGTGTCGCCCACTTGACTCATGAGGACACTAGACAAATAGAACCACTGGACAAGGGGGCTGCATATTGCCAAACACACACAGTAGACACGCACACATGCCCACATACACAAGTGTAAAGACACGCACACACAAACACACACACAAAGATACACAGACATATTTAAACATAAAATGCCAGACACAAGCACATCCGCTGCCCCAAGAGAATACACACCTGCGTCTGGACGAGTGATTGGTCTCATTCTCACTGCCGCCTGATGGGGTGTGTCTGCGGGCATTGGGGAATTTCGGGGACTTATTACGCTCATTGGCTGAATTATACAAACCGCTGTGGAAAGACCCCAAAAAAACACAGTAAAGAAAAAGTTAACATTCGAAGAGCACTCTAAAGTTGTCCTTAAACACACACAAGCACAGCTGTTACACTGGAATGTAAGGGATTACAATTAATGCAGTCAATGACTTGAGGAACTTGAGGAACTTGAGGAACGGAATTAATGCCTTCACAGCTGTGTTGCTTACTATAATCCTCAGCATTCTGTTTACTAAATCAGCATGCAATCAGTTGTGTGTGTCAACACACAGGAATGCAGCTTGAAAATGCAACAACTGTATTTATGTGTTGCACTCTGCAGCAAATCAAAGGTGGCTACACTATCATTATGAGAATTAAAAGGGAGGATGGACACCTAGTCCAAGCATCTGCTGCTCAGCCAAGAACAATAAATACACAATTCCATGCTACACCTCACTGAAACACTTCTGAGACGTGTAAATAAACAAGATTAAACATTCTAGCCTCTGCTTCGCAAACTCCTCTTGGGCCTCTTCCATTGTTTGGAAATCTTTCTGTTTAGTGTGTTCTGTGACTGACTATAGGTTGGGATTTTTCTTAACAAGTCTCGTCGGACAAAAAAATGTGCCACATGAATGAATTGCAAATAATGTTGAGATGACACGTGTGCTTTAATCAGGGGGCTTAAGTAGGCCAGGCCTCGCTGTTGCTTTTTTCGAACATGAATATGAATGGAGCTCTATTTAGGGCTGGTTCATTAGCATCTGATCATGCCTACTGTCTGTGTAAACATTGTGAAGTGAGCAGATATAACTAAACAGTGTGCTCCGTGCATCAGACGGCCTCCCGCTGCTCTTCTGGGAGAGCCGCGCTGCGCCTTGATCTCGCTGTAGCTTACAGGTTTTAGGCCCTGTCAATCACAGGCGTTTGAACGCTATTGTTCCATTTGGAGCGGGGGCGGAGAGTAAATCCAGTTAATTCCCGGGTCTGAGCCCCGTCTCCCCTTGCACGCACGCACGCTCTCCTGCACTTTCTCTCCCAGGCAGCGGGGGAGAGAGACAGGGTCTCCAGACAGGAATAATCGATCTGTGCTTAGAGAGTGCAGCCAGGCAGGTGTAATCAGTCCCACATTCAGAGCATTTAATGCTTTGGGAATCTCTGGGGAAGGCTTGCCTGGCTTTCAACACTGAGGCTGGTCTCCTCCAGCTCGACTACTAGCTGATTCATAATGCAGTAATTCATTATGAAGTCATTTTGAAGTCATAAACCAAAACCCAATGGTCTACGTCTTAGTAGAGTAAGAGGTACGGTGACAACTGTAGAGAAAAGAGTATTTTTAATTTAATTACAGGCGGAGTGAGTAGGATATGTAGTGAGTTGGGTACCTCTGTGGAGCGTTCTCATCCCATGGAGCGCCAGTTCTCCCTCGAGACTCCTCTGGCTGGTTCTCTGCCTTGTTTGCTTTAGAACTAAGAAAAAGAGGCATATCAAAAATGACTCCCTCTAAAAACACGGATCCTGATCTAAGTTGCTAGGTGTTAGTGAGCAGGTACATAAAAGTCAAGGAGTAAAGGTACATGTAACCAACACACAATGATTTCTATTAAGAGGTCTATAAAATCAATAAAATGATTCCAGTGTACTTTACTTTTTAAATCTGTCTCAGACACAAAACACACTCTTTCAGACAACACACAAACACACCCACACCCAAACACACCCACACATACACACACACAGTTTTTCACATTAACTGACATTCCTTGCACGTACAATATCAATAGAGGAAATCCCTATGGTGTCAATGCATTCCGTAGTGTCTCACCTCTTGAGTGGGCAGGGCGTTGTGGTCTTAGCAGCCGGCTCACTTCCAGCATGCTCTGCTTTCGAGGCAGGTGTGCTTCCATTGGTCAGTTCTTGGACAGGCACAAACACACACACACACACACACACACACACACACACACACACACACACAACTTGAATTTCCCAGAATCACGGGTAAAAGCATCATCAATCACAGAGTATTCACTGATGCCACATCTGAGTCCATCTGGATCCGCTACTTATAGTCATTAGGTGTCACCCCTGCCATTGTTCTTGACTGATGGCTTTTGCTGAGCTTTTTCCATGACTAAGTGAGGAAGCATTTGGATGGAACAATGGAAGGATGGACCAGGTGGCTGGGTCAGGCCAGAGAAAGACCCACCGAGGGCTACCTTTAAGGGCCCTGCCAATGTAGATGCCTGCCTAGATGCCAGACGCGCAAAGCCACCGTGGAAATAGGGGTGGTTGTTGCCATGGCAGTAGGAAGGGGTGATCACATAAAAATGGGGAGGTACACAGGTGGGACACATGCACACTTCCTAAACCATGTAGACATTTACACACACACACACACACACACAAAACACACAATCATTTGGGGAAGGAAGTCTAACATTACAGGTACTGTCTCTATGTGTCTAGACCAAGTAAGTCTATCTGCCAGGGATATAATGTTCTACTAGATGGTTAGAGATAACATGTGATAGCAGATGCATGACAGGTGAATGACGCTAAATAAACAGGACAATGTGAACATAGACGTGAACATTAGAACAGACGCTGAGTGCAGTTATTCACTTGTAAAACATCTAGCATAAAGCCTCAGGTGTTTTACCTATCCCTTAGGCTTCCCACTGATCCAGCATACCTGTTTGAACCCATCAGAAGTGAAATCATAGAGCCCCTGCCAAGTTCGGCTGAGGTCAGCAAGTCCATCAATAAGAGGAATAAAAGGAAGGACCTATAGGCTAAGGTGCAGCGTTGAGGGTCGGCAACAGCACCGCAACTTGAGATGAAGGCACTGACTGAACGTAATTAGTCTGCATTGTGGATGAGGAGCCCAGGCCTGCTCCCTGCACTTGCAGAAGGACACCTGCCAGGTGAGTCAAAGTCAAAAGAGCAGGAAGCAAGTGCAGATCCACAGCCCCGCAGACATGCAACAGTGCTAATGTAATGTTGTGACAACGCAGCTTTGTTTCCATGCCAGCGTGGGGAGTCGACGATGTTAGTAGATGCCTGCGGAGGTGTGAGCTACTGAGGTGAGGGTAATTTAGCCAGCGCTATGTAATTAGCAGGAGGTATTCAGCTCCAAACATGGGAGGGGCCAGAGCACAACACAGAACACCTGTGCAAGAGATCGTTTAAATCCATTCAGTACGCATAGTTCGTTTCTCACTATAATTCCGACGTATTATGATTAGCAATAAAAATGAACTAAAAATGAATTCTTATAAAGGTGACATTATGTCAAAGCTAAATTATCAATGCCTCTTGTGGGGATTCACAGAAAAGAAACATAAAAACATAAATAATACCACTAACTGTTGGAAGTGGCAGTTTCATGGGAATATCTAGTAGATCTTATATCTTTTTAATTGTCATAGATACAAAGCTGTTTGATGAACACTGTTGTTTAGGGATGCCAAATTAGGCCTCTAACCCTTAAGCCCCTTGAGCTAAGAACATGAAATCTCGAGCTAAGAACATCAGATCCTGAGCTAAGAACATCAGATCTCGTGCTAAGAACATGAGATCTTGAGTTAAGAACATCAGATCTTTCCAATGGACAATGGTTCTCAAATTGAGGTCCAGGTATGCAGTGCATTGCAAGGGGACATGTTTTCTAAGAATAGCATCTAACATTTCACAGAGCAAATGGATATACACAATAAGTGTTATAAAGGGTACTTGGAAAATGTTCTGCTTCATTAGGGTTCCTCAGTCTAACAAAAGTTTAAGAACCCCTGTCTTAGGAAGTTGCTATAAGGAATTGCTATAAGAGTAACCTATTTACCTTTTACTAATACTGTAGTACACCTAAATAACAGCATGCAATGCTGCAAAAACAAGGCAATCTGTAAATAACATTAGGAGAATGTGAAAGGACATTAACTTGTACTTTAATATGGTTTAGTGAGGCCTTCATATTTTTATTTGAAGAATAGAAAGAACAATTATGTCAACACCTTAATTAAAACACAAAAGATTAATTTGACTTTGATACACAAATGGATTTTCGGGGGTAACCAGCAGCCACTGTTGCAAGGTGACAGTGCTTGGAGACGAGACAAAAAAAATCCAAATCCTTGAACTGGACTTGAAAAAGAGCTGACAGCTTTAAAGGAAATGGGTGAATAATGAGAAAGGCTTCTAACCAAAAATATATCCTTGTGTTTCTCAGTCATATTTGATCCATGGTGCAAAATGTCCTTCCCGTGGAGAGAGAGAAAAAGAATCAGTGTGTCTCACAAAAAGCTTGGCTAAACGCATCAAAAACAATTGTGGAGTTTTTTTTAATACTATGTCCTTTAGTAGAAGGGATGTCCTTTAGTAGTGAGGGCTGTACTATGAGCCAGGGAAACTACATGAGCGACTACACCCTAGGGTCAAACTGTACATACTTCACGTAGGATCAGAGAGCACCAAGATTTCATCACAAGCTGTGAAACACAAAAGGCATGGGAAAGGACAGGCAATCAATCAGGCATGCAATCAAGAAAGCAGGAGAATATTCACAGGAAAAATACAGGCAGATGATGAGGTCATCAGGCTTTGTGCTAATTACCCTGCTGCGACCTGTCAGCAGGGTAGAAAGTTGTTAGCTAGCCATTCAGGGTTCAAAAAATAAGTCCCAAGACACTTGTGCTTTAAAACAATCTCTTTGTATAATTGCCCATTCTTTGTTGAAACCTCAAAGCAAATATCAGATAAGCTTGCCAGCAGAACTGAATGGTGTGAAGTCCCCCTGACTCACCAGCTGTTTGTGGGGCTCTCTTGGGGTAGGTCTTACTACGGCTCCGCACTACTTGAAGGTCCGGCCGGGGCAAGTTAGCAGACTGGTCCCTTCCCATCTGGACAGCGGTTTTCCCACTGAGGACACAAGTAATGTTCAGGCATTTGTAAAGTGCCCTTTCATTAAGCATCAATTACAGTATATATATGCCTAATATTATATATATATATAATATATAATATTAGGCATATTACAGTATATAGTCCACTTTAAGTGCACTTCTTCTAGTTGGCAGTCCGAAACCTCATTAGACGCCAGCCTTAGACACCCTCCTGGAAGAGTATGAAGGTGCTTGGTGGCTCCTATTTCCTTGACCTATGTGACACACTGAAACCTAACTGTTTTAAAAGTTCTGCAGGTGAATTTGGAATTGAATGCCACTTTTACTAGCAAACACAGAGGGGTTAAAAAGAATATCCTGTTATCCTTCAATAATTCAGGTATTCCAGTGTGAGGGTGATGCTGTCAGCATAGTCCTTCTGCTGCTGGGCCACAGTAAGAATCTCAATTATTAATGTGCTGACTTAGTTTTAAGAGACACGCTTTCCTCTGGTCTCCAAATCAGTATTTTACACAGTCAGATTATAACCAACTGAGCCCCCTGATTTCAGGGGACTGCGATATTTGTTTTGAATAAATGAAACATTACAAATCTAAACACTCCAGTTCAATTTATTTAGTCAACACTACTCACCTGTAACGGTGCTTGGAGCCAAGTGAGCTGAATTTGGACAACTTCCTGGTAAGGGTATTCGAATCATTTTCTGGCAATCTGTAAATGATATACAAAACATATCTTGGTTTGTGTGCTCACATTTTGTCATTTCAGTGGGCATGTGCAAATTGTTTTGCAGGTGAAAAACAAAAGAACGCATACATGTGAGCATCTGCAGTCCAATCAGGTATTTTATATGTTCCTTTTTAAAGTAGAAGCTCTAAGGAGCTAATTTGTGTGAAAGCTGATGTAAAGGTACAACGTAATCCTCGAAGGAATCTTCCAAAGGATCCAACATCATGAGGTTTTACACAAACCCTGCCTGTGATCTTAAGAGATAAGTTAGAAACTTTAAAGATTCAGGATAGCACCTTTTCTTCTAAACTACCATAAATGCCAGCATTGGCAAAGGCATGATACCATATGCTTTTTGTTTATTTCCTCACAGTGAATGAAAGAGACGCCCCAACCCCTTCTCTGTTTAATAGTGCCTAATCTGTATGAAGAAAATCTTATTTTGTGTTTCTCTTAGAAGCCTTATTTTAATGAATCTCGTTACTACCTAAACACAGTTTTTTTTCCTGTGTTCTTGTTAGAAATCCCCCAGTTCAAAAGTGCTGCTTGATAAAAAAGTGCACTCATGCACAAAAGAGGCACAAAAAACTGATCAAAGAGGATTCAGAGACTCAGGTGTGCAATGCTTAGAGCTGCTACCCTTGCCCTAACTCAGCCATGCAATCATTGCACGTCAGGTGCACAGGATATCTTGAAGATATGTAATGTTTTTTTGTCTTTCTCTCGAGCCCAAGTGGATTGACCATGCGGATGACTGCAGCTAACAGTTTAAACTGTGTGTGTTTGACCTGTTAGGAGGAAAACAACAGTATATACCCTGCGGCTAAAACCGAGATCGATCACTGATGCTTCAAACAACCGTGATGTTGATAGAATGGAGACCGTTGATCGGGACTGGGTGGTCCACTGGGGAGATCCAGCAATTTGAGGTCACCAAAGACTCTACATCAGTTGATTTTGTCCAACTTACACTAATGTGATTTAAGGTTGCCTTGCTGGTTTCCATTCTTTGTTCAAGGTTGCCTCCCTTCACAACAGCATTGTTGACTGACTGCACGGTTGACTGGACACTAGCCCTGTGCAACAAGCACTGCTTAGAGCAGTAATGAGCTCAGGCTGTTCTGGGACGTTGCTTTCCCCACAATGTGTGTATGTTACCGAATGTGATTTTCACTTGGCATCACACAACTGCTGAGCTTTGACAGGAATTTCTGAAATTCTGTGAGCCTTCAGAAACATAAAATGCATTGTGCCCAAGTCTTTTTTTTATCCTTTATTATATTATTATATAAAGAAGAACGTCCAGCACAGCAGGTTGAGATACATTAATCTAACTCTAAAAAAAAGACTCCTATAAGCTTTGCTATGCCATTGCCTAAAAATGTAAAGTTAATTGTCTTGTGATATTTCTGCAGTGTGTGTTAATGCAGTTTCTTTAAAACCAACATTCAATCAATACTACTACAATACTGCACCACCCTGAGAGACAAAATGAAGAAGACTAAGGAGTCAAGGCTCCAGTTAAAACACTGCATAACCATATCTCATGAGCAGCTCTGTCAGAGAGTTAGCGCTTTCCCCCTGGTTTCCTGTCACTTTACCTCTGTCTGCTTTTCTGCTTCCTGCGGGTTTTGGTGAGTTCACACGAGGATCACACAAAAACACATACACACACACACACACTCTCTCTCTCTCTCTCACACACACACACTCCCCAATCAGCTGGCAACTTGTTCCATCGTGGCCTGTAAGGCTCCTAAGGGGAAGGCCTTGCTAAAGCTCTTTCTAATTAAACCAACACCAGGGTGGGCTCAGGGGAAGGCTGCTCGGGTGAGCCTTACAGGATTTACCGTTTATACGGTCAGCCTGTCAGATGCTCTGAGGGCCAGGGAGATATGGAGAGGGAGAGACAGGGAGTGCCTGTAGCGCATTTATTAGTCAGGGATTTCCTGGTTAGGTTCTGAGTCTCATAATTAGACAGAAATTAGTCTCCCTGTAAGCGCTTCATGTCAGACAGCACATTTGGGTTAGAAGGGGAGGTTTCCTGCCAACAACTTAGAAAAAGAACTGGCAGCTCCACTGTGCAATTTAAATGAAGCGTTCCAAATAATTCTTCATCCAACATTACAAGTCACAACATTAACCGTTAAAACCACATTGAGAGAATTAGCACTAGAATGTAATCAAGTACAAAAACCCAAAAAATATTTATTATTTATTTATTTATTTAGCTTTTCTTCAGCAGGGTCCTGGTAAATGCATCTGTACAATTATGCTGTATTTTACCTGAAAAAGGTATGATGCTCCACACAACATTTCCACAGGTTCTTGCAGGCCGTCTTAGTGGGAGACTCAAAGACAAAGGATGTTTCATTGCACTGTGTGACGGACAAAAGTGTGATTAGCTTAGTGACATTATCCCAAACTATTCTATTTTCCATGTTGCTTGGTTAAGACATGTAAAAGATATTCATGTATAATCAGCTAGGCTTTACAATCATGCTAAATAAGATTTGGGAACCTTAAACTTCATCCCCTCCCCTTCCATCAGCAATAACAACTCTCTTTCCTGTGTCGTTCCATGCATGGGAAAACTAAAACTCTTTTCTATGGGTTTTCTTTGATTACGATGCATATCTTTGTATCTATGAAGACAGGTAAAGCTCAGGAGCGACTTTGCTAAGCCTGTGTATAGCCTGTGTGCTCGTAAGCACACGCCTCGTGTTTGTGTGGTTCATAGATTTCCTATTCTCTGGAGGGTAATCTGTCTCCAATCTCCAGTCCGAGGGCACCTACCCCACTTGATCAATAGCACACACATGCTCCTTATTGACCTGCGGTCCTCACACACATCTAATGAGCTGCTAGCAGACCCCTCTCAGGTATTTCCCACGCATTCTGATACTGAACAGGAGACTAATGAAAGTCATATGTCATTACACAAACACACACACGCACACAGCAGGACTACTGGATACATTATCACAACCCAGTGTGTTTTCTGTTCTGCTTAAGTGAACACAAGCACAAATACACACACACACACACCCACACACACAATCACCCACCTACTACTGTATGAAGGATGTTTTTACAGATGACACTAAGAGCCACCAAGAGAGGAGAGAGATAAAAAAAAATGACTCACATCTTTTCCCACAACACGAAGTTCAAATTGTGTTTCCTTAAAATAAACCTTTGTGATCCTTGGCCTGTAAACAATCAAAAAACACGAGTTATTGTCTGTGAGTTGCACTCTGCTCGGTATATGAAATATTCACTGCTCTGAAGGTCAAATCCTTCTCTGAGGTAAACCCACGTTCTGTGCCATGCTCACACCTTTATTCATGAGCCGCGCTCTGTGCCTCCCAAAGGCCTTTATCTTAGAGACCTTTATATCAGTAACAATGCCCCACTTTGTAAAAAAAAACACAAGTGTACTTATGACAATGGAAAAATGCAGCACACAACATCTGTATCTCAAAAGTGAAAAGGAGACTAATTTCCTCCCTTCTGTGTTGGCTTCACAGATTCACACCTACCAGAAATACTTTCCAACTTGGTTTTTATTCTTGTATACAACCACACCAACTGGAGTCAGTCCCAGGAAATATTCAGAATGGCTTTCTCCCTGAGAAACAAACAAGAACAAATGCCATCACTGGATCATTAACTACCATAATATGGAAGCCATTTTATAAACTAGCAGTGGTGTGAAATGGTTAATGTGGGGTAAAGTGTCCCAGTATGTCAACTGGCAAGTGTGTAAACAGACTCACAAAGACTGGGTGAAGGTCGACTCCATACATTTCCAGTGTTTTGGCGATGCTTAAATAATTCAGCTCTGCTTCGGCAGGAACCTGACCCCTGAGGGAGAGAGGTGATCTCATTACTGGCCACGCAGAGATGGCATCTGGTGAACCAGTATATGCACTCACAAACATACACACACACACACACACACACAAACAGAGAGGGACATGCATCCTCACATGCACAAACATCCTCACATGTGCACACACACACACACACACTCACACTCTCATCAGTGACTCATTAGGTCCAGGGCAATTACATCCCAGTGCTTTCACACATAATTTAGATAGATCCCCTCTTCCCCACAAACATATTCTGCAACCAAGTCAACCCCTTACTCATTTCTAGCCTTTTTCAAATGTCATCTTTATTCCTCCATAACCCTGCAGATGACTATGCCTGTGACCCTGCTGTACTCTTGACACTGGTTTCTTTACAAAAAACCCTGAGTGAATAGTTCCTCTTCTCTTCTGCAGGGTAAATATTTCCTCAGCACCAGGGTGAGAAATGGAAAGAGGGCACGTTTAACCATTAACTCTTAAAACCCATTCAACGCTTTTTCTGAGTAAACATCACTGAATTCCAAGAATTCCGATTTGACTAAAGAACAGTCCTTCAGGTGTGTGTGTGTGTATGTGTGTGTGTGGTTGCATGTGCGCAGGCATGCATGTGTGTTAGTGGGGATTACTGAATGACTAACACACTCTAGAAGGCATTTTTCTTGACAAAATTGCCCAGTTAGAGGAAGGGTAGCCCATTAAGAACATCTCTCACTGCTCTATGCTGTAGGGAGAGTGATGTAGGGATCACGTGTTTCCTTCTCTTTTCTCTCTGATCCTGCAGCCCTGATTACTTGTGTGCACAACACACACACACACACACACACACACACACACACAATCTTGATTTCGACCTCACATGTCATTTTTTTCCCATTAACTTTTCATTAACATTAACTTTTTATTTACACTTATTTTTTGAAGAGTGTCAGCCATCAAACCTGCACCCAGGCACCTCTGGGCACATCTTCCATTCCATCTCCCTTTCATCTCCTCTCTCTACTCCTTCGATTCTATCCTGATCCATCTATCCTCTGCCCCTCCTAACGGACCACAACAACAATAAACAAACCCATTCCTCACTTGTTTCTCTACTTCCATTAACGACTCCCCACAGATGACGGCACTGCGCTGAAGTAGTGCCGGAGAGAAGAGATGATGGTGAGATGTCCCGTAACGGATGAGGAGGGATGAGGAGAGGAATGGAGATGAGGGGAGGGAAGAGGAGGAGTAGGAAAAGGTAATGTGGGGTGGGCGGAGGGTCTGGATGGTTATTTATGGATGTCCCTAGACAGGCGACTGAGTGTAAGACTTGGGGGGATGAAAGATAGAGCTTAGACAGAGATACAGAGAGTGATAAGAGAGAAGGAAAAATGAAATAGTGAGGGAGTGAATGACAAGAAGGAAAGAAAGAAAGACAGAAAGCATACAACACACTGTAAGAGAGAACAGGAGAGAGGGGAGATTTAGAGGGCAGAGTTTAGTGGGAGACTGGGCTGAAACTCACTTCTGAGTTTTTTTTCCCATCCAAATAATGTTAACTGCTGCTTCGCTATTCGGGTCTGTTTCAAATTTCATTGCCCTTTTTTTACCCAACAGCAATGGCCTTGAACAGCAGGGCTATGAGTTAAAATGCTCTAGACATTTGCTTTATGGGAGGAGAAGAGGCAGTCATGTGAGGAGATGGTGATAAGGCCAGACCAGGGGATTTGGGGTCCTTTATGTCCCTAACATTGTCCATAGGTAGCATATATAGTGACCATCCCTCTTCCTTGCTGGCTTTTCCCCCTGATTCGGCATGTTTGTATCATATCTGAGAAGCATGTCTGCTACTCTCCTCTTCAATCATCTTGGCTTGCTCATATTGCTGTCATCAAGCTATTTCACCCTACGCTTCTCCCATACAAAACATTCAGACCCCCCACATGACAGACCAATCCATCAGCTCATCCTCCCTTCCTTGATCGTGTCGGTCCTCAGTCATCATTTTCTATCTCTCTATTTCTCTTTCAATCTCTCCCTCCTGTCTCGCAAAATGTGTTTCCAATTTGTGTGTGGTGATCCCAACCCCAACCCCAACCCCAACCCCAAACTCAACATTCTGGTCTCGGACATACCAGAAAAAAAAGCAGACATACATCCATACATACATCTTCACTGCATAGCCTATCCATCACTGCCTCCATTCACAGAATGAACTACAGGGGAGCTGGAGTAGGCCATTTATGACTGATCCCCAATCAGTTCCAAGGACAGCTCTCTGTGACATACCCTAGCATCTATGTATGTGAGTCTAACTAATGAAGCAGTTGCGAAGCAGTTTTTACACTAGAGAGCTGACTTAACTGAGAGGCACTCAAGTAATAACTCTGACACTGGGAGTGGAGAACCAATGAGCCATGAACCCTTCAGTGGCTGAAATCAGACACACCTAGGACTTTAATGTATCTAAAGATAAATTACAAGCAGGTAAAATGAACTTGACACCTTGGCACTCTGATTGCTCCGATGTATAATGGATGGATTATATACTGGGGAATTAATAAGTTTAAAAGCATATTTCTGACCATTGTATGCCCCTGCGTAGCTCATTAGAGGTGTATGTGACCCAAAGGCCAAAAAGATGCTGGATGTCTTTGACTGGAAAGTAAATCACATGTGGCCTCCAGTTATCTGAGTTCAGTTCAGTGGTTTATTTGAAGATGCGGGTATGGGTTGTACGTACACTATCAAATATCAGATTTTGGTCTGGTCATGCCCAAAGCATGAGCATAGACACAGGATATGTGATAGGAACAGGACATCATACTGTACATCAGGTCTCTACAGAAATTACCGAGTTGGGTTAATCATTACGTAAAACTCCAGCCTGTAGAACACAAGATCTATTCAGATCATCCACCCTCTCTCTCTCTCTCTCTCTCTCTCTCACACACACACACACACACACACACACACACACACACACACACACACACACACATATATACTCCTTCTTTCTGTCATTCTTCCTTTTTTACTTTCAGTGTTGCACTCATCTCTCACTTTCACTGTAACTTTCATTGTTTTTTCTCCACCTTCTCCATCACTCTCAGTCTCCCTCTTTCTTTCTATCTCTCCCTCTCCTCTTCCCCTTTCTCTTCCTCTGTTTCTCTCTCCCCCTTACTCTCTGCTTCGGTCGTTTTGCCTCAGCATGCCAGTCTCAGTCTCCTGGCGGTCCCATCCTCCCCCGTGTGTTTTCTCACTCAGAAGCGTGCCAGACAGGTGAGGGAGATGTCCGAGGACAAAGCCTTGACTGCCTGACAACCGCCTTTCAAGAGAGCTCGACTGACGGCTCCCATTACAAAGGTGTGGAGCACAGCCAGGGTGTGTGTATGTGTGTGTGTGTGTGTGTGTGTGTGTGTGTAAGGGAGGGTTTGGAGAGTATCGGTATTATCTTGACACGGCATTCCGAGTCCGCAAGTTATTCCCAAGAGCTCAGAGGCTCCATGTTAGCCAGTTAAGCTGCTGAGAGATCTCCACATGGAAGCCTCATGTGAAGGCCTCATGTGCTAATGCACAGCATGCGGGACTGATGTGTGGGGCAAAGTGAATTATGCACTTGTCTAATGTAATTGGGGTGGTGGAGAGCAGACGTTCTCCTGTAGGACACTATGGCGCTTCTTCCTGTGAGAAAGTGGAATTATTGGTATCTGTTCTGAAAGGAGAAGTAGTGAATCCAGGCCTAGGCAGCAGTGTGTCTCCTATGGTCTGTGTGAGTGGCGCGCCGTAATCTGCAATCTGTTGCTGGAGTGAGATTAGGGATTTAGAGATTGTCTGAAACAAGCAGAGCAGACGGTATCCATTGCTTACATTATAGTTTTATGAATTCGCTCCACAGCGTCTTCCAACTCCTTTTTCTGGTCGGGAACGAAGCGGTACTCCGACACGTAGCCTGACGAATGCTTGTAGGGGTCATAGTCTCCGAGTTCAGCTATAACACAGAGTGGAGGACAGGGATTTACACACACAAACACACACACACACACAGAAGCATACACAAGCAACCATATGTCCACAAACACACAGACACACAAACAGTAGGGACAATCCCTAACAAACATCAGGTCACACACACACACACACACACACACACACACACACACACACACACAGACAGAGCACATGGCAGAGGTTTCAAAGGTCACTGGCTCTCATGGTAATATAAAAGATGCATTTTCATAAACATAATTGTCAAAAAACAAGGGATGTTCTGGTTTTATTTGCAATATTTCCATGTGCGCTTGCATCATTTGTCTAAGTATGCCATTGGCCCACTTTGCCAGGACCCTTTTTAACTGCTCATGTGGTATTTAGAAAAGTGCATTCAAGGGCACAATCTCATTTTTAACAGTCATGGAAACCACTGAAATCATTTATGTGATATCAGTCAACACAAATAAATAAAGAATTTTATTATATAATTTGTCTGACCAACACCTGTGAAAAACGATAAAAACATTGTATTTTTTTCTATAATGTATGCAATACAAAATAATGTCTTTCTAACATGAATTAATCTGAGTCAGTAGAGAGTAATAACTGGTTAGATGACCGTGTGTATTGACTCACACTGGGGTAGCCACTTACCCTGAATGGCAAGAGCGGCCAGCTGTGCACTGGTGTCTAAGGGGCAGGGGAGGCGGCCCTGCAGGACATCCTGCTTCACCTGGAGGAAGAACTGGTATCTGAAAGGGAAAAGAAACGGCACGTGAAACACACACACACACACACACACACAGGGTTAGCAACATAAAATAATATACACCAGCGAAACACTTATGTTGACTCTGACAAATTTTATATTTTATATAAGCTGTGTACATGACCTCTCTTGTGTAACACACTAGTTGAATTTAACACACACCTGGTTATCTCCTCCTTGAGTTTGCAGGGGTCTTCAGCATAAAACTTGACACCAAAGTAAAGAGTGTAGGGTGGCCCGGCTGTAGAAAGAAGTATGAAATGACTCATCAGGCTTACTGGTTAATGTTTCTATCCATGCATTTAACCATCTATCCCTCCATCCACTGCCCAGAATCCAAATTATTTGCCAAGTGTTGGGAGCGAAAGAAATTCCTTTAGTTGATCCGTCAGTTAAGCAAAATTGAAAATAACAGAGGGATCTAATATCAAAGTCTCCTTAGCTATATAGATAATAGTTTCTACTTACTTGTAATAAGATCTTTATGTTCAGCCAATGTTTTGGATGAGTCCAGCCAGTACTATAAAACAGAATGAATACAAACAATGATAAAAAGGTCACACTACAGGCTTTGGGCAGGCATTCTAAGGAGACTGACAACACTTTGCCAGTGTAGGAGGAGGAGAAAGAGAAGTAGAAACAGCAGGAGGAAGAGGGAAGGGAGAAGGACGACAAGGAGAAAAAGTCTAATTTTTCCATTTGCACCAGTAGCACTAATCCTTACAGGAGAATGGGTGCACACAGCTATGCTCATATTTATAACAATATCAAAACAGCCTCCTCCACCATCTCTTTCACCTCCTTCCCTGTTGTCTTCTGAACCACCTCCTCCACTGCATGCTGTGATGGGCTTGCTCCAAATTTTGTGCGAGAGTCATTAAAGTTGGCATCAATAAAACATGTAGTTTGAACAGGCCACAGCATGTGGCCTAGTAAAAGACATACACACACACATGCACACACACACACACAAACACTCTCACACACACACCAATCCTACTAGCTTGTAATGCATGTAGTTTCGCTTCCTGGGCTAATGTGATAAAAATGTAAAGTGTGCCAGTCTGTCCGTGAAAGACTTTCAACTCCCACGATGGTTCATGTTCCAAAAAAACTCTCATTTGGAGTTAAAACTTCATAGCTTTCAAAGTTAAGGCTGAACAGTGTTCTATTTCTTTATTCCTAGAGTTTTTCTTCAGACCTATGTGTGACAGAAATCCACAAAAAGAAACAATACAGATTTACTCTGGAATAATTTATGCTTTTCATTTCATAACCTGTCAGTTTCTGCATGTACTCTTGCGCTTGAAGTAATTACTTGAGGACACTGGCCTGCCCGTTTCACAACCCGGGAGCATTTTAAGCACCATCTGCCTTAGCCTGAGGGGCTGGGGGCAAACGATAATAATGTTACCATAATTATCAGAGCTAATCTCAAGCATTCACATACAGAAAAAAATAGACACACCGACACCCTGGCTTTGTGTGAATTCTGTGTTGCTAGCTGAGGAATCCTAATGCCCCTCCCCATGTCAGAGAGGAAAGCTAAATTTAAAATCGGATGTTGTTTATTTCTCTGAAACGTTTCCCGACTAACAGTCGTGGCAGGCAGGGCCTGTGGTGTTGCTCCCTCTTGCAAATAAACAACAAAACCACCACAAACAACAAAACAAAACAACTCCCGGTGTTGTTGTCCTTCTCCAGCACTTTTAATAACCAACACACACAGGATGCTGACATCCTGCAAACATTACATATGCAAACATTGAAGAATGCACCGACTTCTCAAAGGCATGCCACATACAATCAAGATTCAAAGTCTGACTACTCCCCATCTCTCTCTTTCTTTTTCTTACTATCTCTCTCTCTCTCTCTCACTCTTTTTTTTCTCTCCCTCTCTCTCTCTCTCTCTCTCGTCTCTGACTGGAGGGGAGAAGCTGACTTGGCACCTACGTTCTGCATATTCCTGTCATAAATTAAAAGGCACACTTCCTCATGCATGACTCCAGTTCCAAGCGCTGTTTAAAATGCATTTCATGTATTTTGTATTTTCAAGAATTGAACAAAGCAAAAGTCAAGTTGCTGCAGTGGCACTAGGCTTGGCTGTCTGTAACACTTTGGAGAGCTGTGGAGTTTTGCTGGAGTTTCTCTCTCAATACGCATGTTCCACTAAAACTAGCACTCATATTATGTAAAGAACCCTTAAACGCTGTATCAACGAGATCTTTTAAGGACCCATTAGCAAAACAACAATCATATGATGACTTATGCACTGCAAAGAGAACACTGAAAATTGATGACAACTACTGGATAAGTAAATGTCAGTAAAACGCTGGGAAACCCATCTTTGTGGGCTTCAAGCCTTCTCAGGAGCCCTTAGGCACCTAGGAGCCTAATACCAGTCTAAAGGGAAGGCGATTACAACTGGCCCTCACTCGATTAGAAAATGTAATTAAATTGCTGGGTCTTACCTAATTTGCCATAATCACAGCAGTACAGCTGGTGGTCTAGGCTATGGAGAAATATGCAAATAAGCCTCCATCAGGCAATTCCTTGATCTCAATAACGCAAATAGAAAAGAGGGACTGATGCGTTTCCAAAAACTAAGATTTTCCCGCAATAAAGCTGACAAATGCTTTAGTTTCTAAAAGCATCCCTTTTTTCACTTTTGTGATGCCCATTTAATTAATATAACGATGTCTAAACAGATGGATAAACATTTGGGGGGACACAGAAGCTTAACGAAACAAAATCAACTCAACAAGACTGTCTGGGAGAATTTATAACACACCAAAACAAATTTCTAAAAACAGATTTTGATTTACAAGTGCTCCATTCATGCTTCAGATTTATGGGACATGCCATAGGCTATAGATGAAAAAGAAGTGTCATTGGGGGGAACAGAGATGACCTTCAGCGCTTTTAAAGTCTGTGCAGAACAAACCTGATTTGCAGATATTATTGTTTTATTAACGTAATCAAGCTGGCTGAGATGTGACAGTTAGACAAGTCTTTCAGGTATAACGTGTAGGATTATACACTGTAGAAAACAAAAAGCTATGACAACTTAAAAATTCAAGGCAACTTGATGCACAGAATACACAACACAACATTTATAAGGTTAAAAATGTTTTTGTGTTGTGTAAACTCAAAAATGCTGTACATCAAGTTGCCTTGAATTGTTAAGTTGTCATAGCTTTTTTTGTTTTTTTAAAGTGTAGATGCATTTGGCAGAAAATGCTTAATTTGATAAAATTCCACTGAACATCTCATCTCACAAACCACCACAGGCTCAGAACTCCTTCGCTACATTCTTAACTGGCAAATTGCCTTTTGTTCATGCAACATTTCCGCCAAAACAGTATAATTTCCTCAACTTGCAGTTTATGCTTGACCCAATTTCTGCTTTAAACTAAAGCTGTTGCTTGCAGACACGTGTTAAAATGCACTCAAAATAGGTGGTATGAACACTGTCAGTGACAGACCACACCTTTGACATTTGAGTCTAATGTGATTCTTATTATAGCGGTGAGTAACAGAGACGGACCAGATGGAGGTGCAAAAAAAAAAACACTGTAGGTGATGTCATTTATCTGACTTATTCATTGTTCAAAAATGAGGTGTAATTCTTTAATCTGCGAGGTATGGATACAGTCACCCTCTCTTTATTTTGTTGCTGTGAAAATTCTTTTTGCCTTCAAGTGTTATTCCCTTCCATTTTACTCTTGCTTCTTTCTCAGTGAGTGTCATCACAGCCATAAATCCAAACAGAGACAACATGCCCCAGAAGGTTCTGCTTCAGACAACGCCCATCTGTGTTACTGTCAGACAGAAAAAGAGAAAGGGGGGGTGGGGGGTGGCAGAGGGGTGCTGGGATATTTTACCACTGTTATCTGGGGCTGAATATTGCCTCATCTCATCCCATCCTATCCCAACCCCCTCCTCCTCTCCTCTTTTCAAATGTAGCCCAGAGGCAAATGTAATTATTCCCTTGCATCCTCCCAAAGCACCTTCTGCTATGAGGGAGGTGGAGAAAAAGGGAAAAGAGAATGAGAGAAAGAGAGAATAAGACAGAGAGAGAGAGAGAGAGAGAGAGAGAGAGAGAGAGAGAGAGAGAGAATCAGTCACTGGATTGTCTCTAAGGCCAAAAGAAGAGCTTTTGTCCCCCCAAAAAAGTCCACCTGACACTTCAAATCCTCTCTCATAATTTACTCCACGTCCCCTCTCACTGTCACACTGTCACTGTGCATTATGCCACTTTCAACCTCTTTGAGGCAATTACAGGTCCTTCACTACTGAGCACGACGACTCCTGAGTTCATGAGCAAGGATGTGTGAAGGCTCTAGTACCTCTGCTGCAGGGGAGGAGGAGGAGGAGGCGGTTACAAGAAGAAGACTGGGATCTATGCTGGAAGCACCAGAGGAGCCAGAGGTGAAAAAGAAGCTGGAAAAAATCTATAGCTAAAGCTCGCCTTCATTTCGAAAAAATACTCACATGTTACCAATATTGCTTTTAGAACATTTATATATTAAAAATGGTCATCAAATTTGTCCTAATTTAAAAGTTCCTGAAGACCTGTATTGTGTTGTTTGTTATAACACAGTCACAATGTAACACTTTCACAACAATCTACATAACTTAGTTCTACATACAGTAAATCTTAGATCTCTAAAAGAAGAGTTCAAAATATTTAATGTGACTTACTGTTTGGTGGCTCCGGTCACAGTAGCGCAGGCCAAAGTAGTCTGTCTCTGCCAGGTTCACATGGCTGAACACCACATCCAGCACCACAGATCCCTTTGTGGACTTCTGCAAAATGGAAATGAAGAACAGGGAAGACATCTATGCTATTACTGTCAACAAATAAACAATCAATAGCCAGGTTTGGTTCTACCAAGTTCACATGGCTGACACCACATCCAGCACCACATCCCTTTCTGGACTTCTGCAACACGGAAATGGAGAATGGGAGACATCAATACGGCCTACTAGTCGGGGATTTAGGACTACAACTAAAGGGTTGTTGGTTCAATCCTTAAACAATAGACAACCTCTAAAGGGTCTTCGAGCAAGACACCTAACCTATGTTGCTTCCCAAGTGGCACTGTAGCAGGCAATCCAGGGTGCCAATTGGATTCAATGCAGAAAAAAGTATACTTTTACAAAGGCCCAAAAATAGATCACACTGGTCAGGCTACTAAAATGCTTAACCTATAACTTGATCATACATAAGGTACATAGTAAAATACTAACAACGCAAAACTACTAACAGAGCAGGAAAGTGAAACACAGTAAGGCACCTATTTTCTATTTAAACACTGAGCATACAAATGTGTAATACCCACAGGCAATGCATACTTTTAAAGCATTTAATACGGTGAAATCTTGCACCGCTTGTCAATCACTGCATACAAGTGAGATTGGAATATGTCAGTCAGATAAAACTCTGAGGACTTTTCTTCACATTTTATCACAATCTTTAACACAACCTCAGCCGGGGACTCTGCTTAACACCTAATTGCGGTGCCTGATATGAACGGATCACTCAGTTATTCATACAGAGTATTGCTCCGGGACACGAGACAGAAAAAAAACGGCAAACGCACAACATACTTGACACTGATAGAATCTGACATCCCAACCACATCCCTGTGATCACATTACTTGTCACTCTTGTGATAGAACTTCATGCCCAAGGAGAAGTTTGCCATACACTCTGCACATACATGTTTGTCTGTCAGCTTCCCCTTCTTTTCAATTACTCTAGAGAGAGAGAGAGAGAGAGAGAAATCACAGTGTTTCTGGTGAAAGAGTAAGCTCTCTTTCAAGGGTACACCAGAGCTTGCCTTTGGCAGATGCAGCCAGACCTCTGTGTATCTGTTTGGACTTGGCAGCCAGGGAATGCAATCTGCAGCTTTGCGATAAGCTATGTTACTGTACACGGCATTTAGTGCTGCGCCACAACAACCACACATCAGTCACACACACACACACACACACGCATACACACATACTATGAGTTTACCTGCTGTGACACGAGCATACATGTAAAGAACACACACAGAAATGAACTATATGACAAGATAAACTGTGCTAATTGTGTGGCATGTAGGGTGCTAAATTGCGAATTGTAGAAGTGGTAATATGGGAAAGTCTTCTGTCATCTGTTAAACCGTACAGTTTTCACTATTCTTTCTCCTCCTCTCTTTTCCTCTCCACTTACTTCTCTCTCTTCACTTAGCCAACATCCGTATATGGTTTCACATGCAATATAACTCACATTCTCTGAAATCTGATGGAGACTGTTCTAACTCATCTCCTCTCTGATTTTCCATGCCATTATCACCCTGCCATGAGTCATCACTGCCTTCCACTGCCAGCGCCTGCACCTCCTGGGTTCTCCTGGGACCTTCTTCCAACGTGATCCGGCGGCACTCCTGAATGGTCCTCAACCCACTCCACTGTCCATGCCACTGCCTCCCTGCTGAGGGTCACCCCTGCCTTCCACTGCCTGATCCTGCATCTCTGGCTTCCTGGGCGGTCTGCCTTCAGCTTCACAGATGACCCTGACATGATCAATACAGCCTCTAGCTGGCCCCTGGCTTGACTGCGCCTAATGACATGGGACTATATCCTGGGATTCTAATGGGACTCCTATATTACTTTATTTACCAAAATTTTCTTGTAATGTGTATCTAATGGCACAATAGTGGACTCCCCGCCATCTGAGAGACTGAAAACCTGCCCTAGGCAGTTGGGTTAGCCGTCGGAACTGCCCAAGGTTTCTTCCTCTACCATAACAAGAAAAAATAAAAAACGCTGCTAGGGAGTTTTTCCTTGCCCCTGTTGCTCATTGAGCCTCTTGTATTAAGCGCTTTGTGACATGCCTTTTGTAAAAATGCGCTACAGTATATAAATAAAATTGAATTGAATTGAATTGAAAGTGCAGATGGATGCTACGGTGACAATTGTGCAAGAAAGTGTCAGTGTCAGTGCGAGTGCATTCATTGCCATTGAAAAATGTCTCAAATTCAGACTAGAAGATACAATGTATAAAAAATAACACAATAAAAAGAAATTGAAGATAGAATGTTGTCTTAATAAACATAAGCAGCAACATAAACAGAAACCAATCTGGTCTTAAACTGTCAGTGAGGGTGTATCCTTTGAGGACTAAAAAGAAGGAGACAGGGGGTGATATTTTTTTATAATGTCTGTCATATTGGTCTCCTCTGCCATCTAAGCTTACAGTACAATAAGTTGAGGAGGAGCACCTAATGAAACCTTTGACTTTTAGCACTGAGGTAAGCATAAACTATTCCCACCAGGAGCAGGCTTTATGAGAAGCCATGCTGACAAATGTGCATCATATAAAATGAGACTGCTCTCTACAGAAACATTTTCATTTAAATAATGCAGTCTTTCAAAAATCATATTGAGGTATACATAGTTTCAAAGCTTCATTCAGCTGACAACAAGTCAGGTCAATTATATCTACTGTATGCAGTGTAACTAATAAATAACAACAAATAACTACTCAAAGTGATGAGACTGCATCCACTTTGAGAGACGTTAGAGGGTCACAGGATACTCCCAGGCAGGATAAAACAGGGAGACTAGGAACATGGGAAACTGCTCTGTCAGTGATGAAGCTTACGTTCCGACTTTGGCCTGTTAAGCTATTCCAGTCATTTCAGTTGTCATCTGGACTGCCCTTCACCCCAGCGCTTGATTAAAAGGCATGATGAATCTACACGTCAGAGTGGATCTACTCGTTGACTTTCACACTTCCCCTCCACTTGCGCAGTGCTTTCTGTAGTGTCATGATATCAAAATTATGACTTTGATACCTTACCACACCTACCTCGATCTCTACATAAATACTGACACATTACCATGGTAAAAATCTTAAACATCATTAAGCACTGCAGTAGCCCTTGATCCAGAACATGGAACCTAAAATCAACATTAAAATGAATAGAACAATCACAATACTCAATACTTGCATACTTTTTCATGGTTCATGCAATGCTATCTCTAATTGCTTTTTTCTTTCAATCCATGTTTATATCAAGTTTGCCGACACGACAAATGTTCATTCAGGTCAGTGGAAGAGGGAAAATTTCTATTCAGTGAACATAAGCTTGTCTGATCCTTCTCATAAGACCAGCAGAAAGGAAAAAAGGGGCCATGTTGAAACATCTTCATTTACCTGGCAGCACATTGGGCTCATTTTTCTGCACCTCATTAATCATGTCACGAAGAGCCATTCATCTTTTAGAATAGGCGGGAAATGTCAAAACACATTCTGCTTTTGGTGGATACTGGAATGGTAACTGTGGCAGACACTATTCATTTGAATTGCTCCGGAGCAGTAAAACAGGTGAGGCATGAATCCAATTGACTGGAAGAGACCGAGCTATTAAGGCACTTTCTCATGCTTACAGTATGAATTGCTTCCCTTTGATAGATAGATATAGAAAGATAGATAGATAGATAAATAGATAGATAGATAGATACTTATATTATCCTTTTAGAAATTCATGGTGTACACATTAGGATGATATGGTAATCCTGGTGCAAAAATGTCAGTGCAAGTACATATCTAGTGACAATGCAGGAAAAATGTGTAATCACGCTTTAAATAATGTCACGCTTTTAGGGATTTTAAGAATTTATAAGTGATTTGGGCAACAACAAAAAAATGAAAAACCAAATTCTTTCTGCCAAAATAACAAAATAATTATTTTAACAAGGTGAAAAGCTCACTACTGGTGTTTCTGTTTCGCTTTAGCTATGGTGAGCAGCTATATCAAGTTGAATCGGCCAAGAGGAACAGTCGACTGAGCAATGTGACCTGAAGCGTGCTCTTGACGGTTGACGCCATTTGACAGTTTCTTTTTTACGCTCGCCCGTGCGGCTTGACCTTTTCACCTGCACGTGACACACGATGCTGTTGAAGACGTGATTCTATAATGCAACGTTTTCTTTGCCTCATACGTAGCCATGCCAGCTAGAGTCAACCCCATCGCCTCCTTCATGCCCGCTCACATCCCCGGAGCTGTCAGTCGACTGTGCCCATGGCATTCCCACTCTCTCTCTCTGGCCCACCTCTAACTAGGCTAGCAGGGCACAGAGAGCACTGGCAGGTTTGCTCTAATTCCAGGGCTGTCCACCACGGCTTCTGTCCACAGCAGGAACCCGCAAGTTATTAGAGTGATGCAGCAGAGAGACGAGAGGCTGGGGTCCTTTTTTAGATGAGACCCCATCGCAATTTCCACAGGCCACCCACTGTGAGTGGACGTCAGTGTAATCTGACAGGAAAGGATGGACTTTGCTGTCAGGCAATATGCCTGAGATGGGTTTTGGGAGAAAAGAATGTGGGAGCTGTCAGGTGAACCCTAGGACCTTTCAGAATGTGTCCCCAGAAAACAGGTGAGCCCTTTGAAAAATGGCTTCACTCTTCTCTCTTCTCTTCTCCATCTTGGACTTGCTTGCTGTGTTGGCATCTCACACTATTGTTGCCTTGTATAATGTATAACCACTTCCAATTTATTCACAGTAGAAGGTACGAAGCCTGAGGCACATTTCACACACCTAAGCATTACCACTGACAAGAAAACAAGCTCTCTATCAATCCCCACCCTGTTCCACCTCCACAAATATTCAGTGGCTTCAGGGAGTGACATAATCGTGCTGAATAGGTGCTAGTAGCAGAGAAATCTCATGACATTGGCTAACGTGTGTCTGAGAGAGTAACAGAAGTTTCCTCCCAAAATGCCTCAGCTAGAAACCTGACCACCCCCCGCTGAGCTTGCATGTGCCCTAAAGGGGGTCGCTTTCCCCACACAGGTTCATACTCACCCTGAAAGCTTACAAACAGCAGAGCCATGAGAGTCAGTGAGGTTCAGGTTACACCCTGGGAGAGTGCAGAAGTATCTGGAGGGGCTACTATTTTGACATTCATGGACTGAGAGTAACTACAGGCTAGAGTGTGCTGGGGTGTCACCTGGAGCTCCTGCTGTTCCCTGCACGCATATGAAAAAAAGCTACAAGTCGTCCATTGAGCCTCCACCAATGCATGCTATAAATTATTATGCTGTACATGTTTAATATTCTGAAATCTCCAAAAACCAGAGAGAAAGATTCAGCCTGAGCAACTAACAGTGGCAGCAGTAGCAGTGGCAGTGAATATTTTATCTTTCAACCTCTGGTAGCTGGTGCTAAAAATACACAGAAAGTGGCCCAGTCATTAGAGAATCATTAATATTAGGGACAGGCATGACACATTTAATGCGCTCTGTGGTGTTTAAAGGGGTGGAGAGTGTCTGTCTTGGATTGGATGACTCAAAAGGCAAAATCGGTGAGACACACACAGTGTTCTCTGAAAAACACCAATCAACTAATCAGGTCAGGTGCCTGTGTCTGACTCCCCGTGAGACTGGGAGCAGCTGGAGCATCAGAGCAAGGAAAGTGTGTGTGTGTGTGTGTGTGTGAGTGAGAGAGAGAGAGAGAG
>JAGFZM010000115.1:820808-846501 GCA_017657215.1 Limnothrissa miodon | reverse complement strand
AAGAATAGAATACTTTGACTTTGCTTCTGAACTGTCAATTTAAATCTCCCTCCCTTCTCCCTGTCTTCTGCTCTCAATTCAACTAAAGCTTAATGCTATGGATCTTCCCACAGATGTGGTCAGGTTGAGGAGCTGACAAATGTACTCTATGTTCTTCCAGAGAGGATAAGGCTGCTCTTCTCTTTGACGAGCGGGCCTTCCAGAAAAATCCCCTCAGGTGCTTCTCAGCCCGAGTGTCTCCTGCGGTGTTGGAAATGCAAAACCTCCGCCTACATCAGGTCACTGGTATGAACCTGCCCCACCCACCCCTCCATCAACCAACCGCCCACCCCCACACATACACACACACACACACACACACACACACACACACACATGCACACACATGATACAGGGGGAATGTGAGCACCTTTGGGTCTGCCTCCACGCGTTCCCTTCTAGGCAGGGCTACCACACTGCAGAGCTGGCCCTAACCCTTTGCATTCCTCTCGTATCAAGCTCACTGATAAGGCTTCTGTGCTGCGCAGGGTGGGTTTGCAAGAATAACAGCAGGAAAACAAAACACAGAGAGGAAACATGTCTCCTACTCAGCACCACTGTTCTACTAACCTCTTGACATCTCAGTATCTACTAACTCAGGCATTCTATAACATTGGTTGAAGATTATTTGCTAGATAATAAAGTTGTTTGTTATCTGTTTTATAATTAAGTATTCACCAAACACATACAAGGAAACTTAAATGTGAGTTAGCTGAGATTTTAATTTTTTCATAAGTGAATTAGACTATAAACCATTGCTATAATACACAAAAACAGAGACAACTGAATCAAAGGTTTCTAGCCTGAGGTTTGGCATCTGTACTACAGAATAAAGATACTGTACATGAGTCAAACTCAAATCAAATCAGATCAAATCAAATCAAATCAAATCAAATCAAATCAAATCAAAGACTCACTCTCATCATGTACCAGACTACAGATTATTGCCAATTATGCGACAAACTCATGAAAAGCATCTGGGGCTGTCTTGTATGGTGCTTAGTTACACTATTACATTATTCACATCTCATTTCCCATTTGTACAATTAGACTGTTTACTATTGACCCGCACACTCTATCAATATTGACTTGAGAAAAATAAGATGGACGCCTATTGATTGATAGTGTGTGGCCTACAGGCCAATAAACCGCGTCCATGCAGACTAATGGGGGAGTCTCCATAGAGGGGCTGCAATAAAGACCTGAAGAATTACCCCAAGAGAGACACTGATGTGAAAGGTAGAGATATTCCTCTATTTGTGTGTGTGTGTGTGTGTGTGTGTTCGTGTGTGTGCATGCAAATAAAGCAGTGAGAATAATAATTTCAGTGTTGTGTTTAACTATGCATGCATCTGTCTGTGCACCTGTGCATGATAACAACTAAGCATTTACACATGCATTTTCTGCATGTATGGTTGTGTGTGTTTTTGTGTGTGTGTGTTTTGGGGTTGTGGAGGGAAAGTGTTCTTTGAGAAATATCACTCCCCCTGACATGCCCTCTTTGTCCCCATGGCAACAGGGTCATCACATGATGAACTGGCCATCTGCTGTGCTCTGAGTTTTCTAGCCTGATGATGGCTGCTGCTCCTGCTGCTGTGTGCTTGTATGTGTTTGTGTGTGTGTGTGTGTGTGTGTAGGGTCAGGCGAGGGGACATGGTTGTGTATGACTCACAGTGCATGCCTGTGTGTTGCGTGCACATGGGTGGGACAATATGATGAGCTGGATAAAAGCCAGAGGCGTTATTTGGCCAGCGCACATCAACCATCTGGGGGTCGAACAGGAGGGGTGGGGTAGGGGGAGTCCATGTCAGTCATCAACCCCCCTTGTCCCAGATGGAACCTCCCCATCATCACTACGGAAACCTTTTTCCCCCCTTTCATCCCGTTTTGAAACAATGGGCTAGCAGGACAATGCGGAGACGCGGCATGTGTCTGTAAAGCACATCAGCAACACACACAAAGCTGCTCAAGTGTGTCTCCTCAGTAGAATAGAAGGAGGAGGAGGAGGAGGAGGAGGAGGAGGAGGACAGGTTATATTTCATGCTGGCCTTATTCTTCCACGCTTACCACCCTCTGTCTCTCACTCTCCATTTTTCAGCCTCTCTGTGGCACCCAGAGGAGACACATCCAGATGCTCCAGTCGCCCATAGAGCTCCCAACCCAGATGCTTCCGGTTGCTATAGTTACTCTGTGATAAACTCTGGCTGTCTACATCCCCACCCCCTCCGTCCCTCACGCCCTCACACACACACACACACACACACACACACTACTAAATGAGCCTCAGGTTTACTGGTGTCCCCCCCATAATGAAATAAACCCATATGCAGGAACATGGGGACGGGGAGACAAGGCTTCTGGTTTCTGGCACAGCCCATCTGTCTGCAGGCGTTGTCTGCTGAGCCATATGCACTCTCCCTTTCTCCCATCAAAGCTGCCGTTCGCACCTTGACGGCAACGCTGTGAGCACAATTACCCCAATCATTTAACAAACGACCACTCGCTGATTGCTTTGTTGATTATTGACTTCACCATGCATGCCTAGATTTGACGTGGAATAGGAGAAGAGAATAATAATTGAGGCTCTAACCTCCTACCCTTCTCTGGAACAGACGAATTTGAGCGTTAAAATTGAAAAGAAAATAGCCATGTTACTGAGTTGACATTACTACTTCGGCAAGAATGGGAATGGGAAATCCATCTGGGTGCAGTCACTACTGAAGTACACTTACGCCTGTGCAAACAAAAAGTCTTCTCAGCAGCATCAGAAGTAAACCTGGGCACATTACTTCCACATGGACCACAGGGAAGGATGCACAAAGGGCCGTATGACTGTCTTTCCAGAGGACGTTTCATTCACAGAACTGAATCAAAACCAGCCGCGGGGGCTGTAATTTATATAGAAACAACTCGGCTTTATGGTCCAGAGGAAAGATGTGTGCTCTATAGCCGAATCAAAGAGTGAGGCGGGCTGAAATACAAATCTACTCTGAGCCCTGGGTGCACACATTTCACAGATAACAAAAAAAAAAGATGCACACTCCACTCACACGCTGGGAAAATACATCAACCTCAAGCCTGGAGGAATGGGCTTAAATAGAAGCAGCATACTGACTTCGGGCCAAAACAAAGAAGATACATCTCTTCCAGATACATTTTAATAAAAAAAGTGACCTTGTTCAAATATCATAGCGGCTGAAATCTACCACGTGGAGGAACTGACTGTGGTGTTCTTGGCTTGGGCTGGGAAACTGCACTTGAGAATTAATATTTAATAGGCATTTACTAATGCACTGACGAAGGGCGCCTCTAATGTCTCTTGCTCTAAGTGCCAGTCAAAGGAGAAATGGGCAAGTCTTTGACATATTGCTCCTTGACCAGAACCAGAGTGTAGCCATTACAAAGGCCATTAGTGATGACATCACTAATTAGGATAAGGCCGGGGTGGGACAGGACTTGACACAAAACAGAGCCCAGTCCTTTTCTGCTGTCAAAATAATTTTCACCAGTGTCTTGTTATACAATATAATATTTAAGTATCAGAACATCTAGGCATGTCAGACATTACTTTTTGCTTTCTGTAAAATTCAGAGCAGCAGGGTGACATTGCTGAAGTTGGTGACATACAACTTCCTGACCTTTCACCACAGCACAAACAGATACACTGTACAGATGGCAGAAGACTTTATGAGACGCATTCAGAGTTGCTGTTGATGTGAACTTGAGATGTTACTATTTCATGCTATAAATGCCGGGCCTGACTACCCACCGGGGGTCTTCTGCTTGTGCTAGAAAGAGATCTGCATTCTGCTCACAAAAACATCATCAGCATTCAGACAAAAGCACAACTTCCGTGGCTGACAAGGTCGCCCTCAGAGTCACAGAGAGCACCCATACATTATAAATGCATTTGGATTCAGTTTCCTGGTGTGGTGTGTCCCAAATTGGAGGGTTTTTCATCAAGCTCTTTGACTGTTAATTGTGCTCTAATGAGAAAGTCGGTCACATAAACTACATTGAGAGATTCCTCTCTGAACTTGCAAAATCTGTTAATAAAACTGTAGCTTGAGGGTTCATATATTTAGATGTTAAAAACAGAATCCTGGGGCTTCCATCAAGGGACAATGCTCAGGGTAGAAATTAGGGTGGAATTTGGTGTTGGTTAAGTTGTGCCATGCGTGTGCGTTTAAAGAATGTGTCGCGTATCACAACAGTGTAATCAATGTTAATGCCAGCCTTTGAAAGAGAAGATTACATCCCTCCGCGAGGCTAAAGACAGCCAACCATGCAGAGATTACTGCTGTTGTCTCTGTCCCATCCCCCTATCGTGCCCCATTAAAGCTCCTCTCCATCCAGTTCAAGCCCTGAAGGGAGTGACTAACACACACACACACACTCACCTCCGCAGCCATCTAAAATCAATAACTTTTTATGAACGCATCCCACATGGAGAAATATGAATGATCATTTGAGGGCGATATGATTGTGTATGGCAGTAAATTGCCATCGGGTTTTCATAGAGTTGCCATGGCAATGTCAAGGAATTGTTCATTAGGGAAAGTGAGGAGACCTGTAAATTACATTGTTTTGATAGGATAAATAGCACTTGCATTACAAGAGAGGACTGAAAGACCATGTAACAAGCGTCATAAAAGTCTGCATTAGTGAATAATTTTCAAGCAAAGTAATTTCCTGGTGTGTTTTGATCTTTGATTCTGGTACAGGGGGTGGTCTGACTAAAGAGCTAATGATGCAAATTGTGTTTAATAACATTTCTAATGGGCAAATACAGTGTGGAAGAGGTAAATTCAACATTTTCATGCTTTACATGTGGGTGGACAATTAATGTCCTCTGCCTTTCTCTCTCTCTTTTTCTCTGGGTAAATAAGGTAAACAGAGAGAAGGCAGAGACAATGCTGACGAAAGACAAGTGGTGTTTGTTTGTATGATGGCAGGTAGCTGGTATTTTCAATGGTATGAGGCCTGTGGTATTCTGAGGGAGGGAATACGCAGGGCAGGTCTGGGGAATGCCTGTGCCTGTCTCCAGCAGGACCTTCAAATCAAACTCTTAACACACACACACACACACACTCTCTCTCTCTCACTCACACAGACACACGGGCACTCTTTCTCCCATTTTTTCTGTCTTACACAGCACACACACAAACACTCACACATGAATGGACACCAGCATACACTGCAAGACAAAGTCTGTTGACCTTTTTTGCCTCCGGGCTTCTGATGGGGTCAAAACACAGCACACACAGCGTGCAAAGATAACTAGTGGTCCAAATTCTAGTGGTCTTAATTGACCAAAGCAGACCAGATGTATATTGTCATCTCAAGAGAGACTCCTTGCTATTCCCAAAGGCCCAAAGCACATTCCATATGTTATGCAAGTGTAGCAGTAGTATGAAAACTAAACTGAATGTTCAAGCATTATTTTAGTTTTTGTTGCTGAAATGGTCTACATGTAGCAAGACGTTTGAAGATTGTCTAATAACACCACACACACACAAACACACACACACATAAACACGCACACACACACACACACACAGCTCTCTGAAGCCCCCAACATCAATACAGAGTATATGTAGCAAGACTCAAGGTTGTCTGATAACACACACACACACACACACACACACACACACACTCACACACCGTTCTCTGCAGCCCCCAACATCTATATATTCCATATGTAGCAAGACTGAAGGGTGTCTAATAAATGATAAATGAATAGATGGAGGAAAGGCCACAGATATGCGAGAGCTAAGTAATGCCGATGCAACATTTTGCTGGTTCCTTTAACGGCCGTCATGAACGATCCCTTCCACGCCATCACACCCTCGCTACAGAGAGATTCCAAGGCCATTGTGTGTGTGTGTAAGTGTGTGTGCGTGTGTGGATGACTGGACAGCCGTCCGGCAGGCGCTTGCGGGCAGCCAGCCATAGGCACACACCCAAACCCAGCACTGCCCTCAGCAACCACTCAAGAAAAGAGATTGGGTGGAGACAGAAAGAAAGACAGAAAGATCGAGAGAGAAAGAGAGATAAAGAGGGGAATGGGCTCAGCAAGAGAAGGAGGAGAACAGCAAGAGAAGAGAAAAAGGTTTTTTGATGAGCGTGGGATAGAAACACAAACAGAAGAGGCGGAGAGATGGATATATATATATATATATATATATATATATATGAGAGAGAGAGAGAGAGAGAGAGAGATGAGAGGGATTGGGAAGGGAGGGGAGCTGTGAAAGTCTGAGGATTCAAGAAAATGAGATGTTGAGAGTGTGTGGGAGGAGCGAGAAAAAGTCTATGTGTGTGTGTGAGAGAGAGACAAACAGAAAGAGAGAGAGAAATTTAGGGCTGAACAGTAATCTTTAATCCCTTCATCTTCCTACACTCACCTTCTCATTACACTCATCTTCACCACACCCGCATGTCAACACAGCTACTACTAACTACAAATAAACCTGAGCCTAGCAACTCAGGCTACTGAACCACATGCCTGCAAAATAACACACTTATTTCTTTACAGATACCTCTTCCTTAAAAGAGCTTTTTTATAACAATTGTTGCCCAAACTAGTGATTTGACTTTCTATCAAGCAAGACAAGACAAGTTCATTTATATACAAGGCAAGTTAATTTATATAGTGCATTTCATGCACAGATTATTGTTCAATTTGGTTACAAAGGCAAAGAACAGCGACAAAGAGAGACAAAGGCATAAAATCTGAATAAAATTGCACAAAAAATGATTGAGATTTTTTTTTTTTTTTAAATGACTACACAATAAACAAAATTGTTTGTAAAACTGAAGATGGAAAAACTAAAACAAGAAGATGATAGTGTAACTGATAGTGTAAAAAGATGTAAGTATAAGTGAAACTGTGTAAGTGAAAAGTAATGATCTGTAAATGAGGAGCCAATTTGGTTGCACTGCTTTATAAGATAAGGATGAAATAGTTGAAACAACTGTACATGCGCATGCAGACATAAAAAAGACGGTAATTCCTTGACACCACAGTTGACCTTACAAAAGCATACCTCACATGCCTGCACACCTGTTTATTGCCAAATTATGTCCATTACAGACTGATGGACGTGCTTCAGAGAAGAATGCTTGAACTCTGGCTAACTTCAGTGCGCAACACAAAAAAAACACAAAACACACAACACAAACACAGTGTTTTTTTTTTGTTTTTTTTTTTACTTCTTTTTCTTGGTAAGTTCAAATTGCCCCCGCAGTGGACCGAAATTTAGCAGCTGTAGTTGTTTTTATGACATAGCTTATTAAATAAAAGCTGAGCATTGTCTGCTAAGGAATAAGTTGCTTCCTACAAAATATTAGAACATAGAGGCTCTCTTCTTAAATCTACAGGAAAATGTGTAATCTATTAACTAATCTAACATTTGGGGTACCTGTATATTTTAGTGTTAATGTCCTTTTGTACTCAACTTTATATTCTTTTGTAAAGATCTTGTTCATGTGAGACAACCTGAGAGGGATTCTACCCTATTTACTGACCCCATTCCATGTGGCTAGAGTAAAGCTGTTGGTTAACACATTAAATGTGTCTATTTTATGAGTGTCTCTGACCCTAAACTGAGAGCTCTCTCCCTCTCTGCCTGTCACCTCTCCCCATTCCTTTCCCTTCGCTACATGGTGAGGCCTCGGGCAGGAAGATCTGAGCACTGAATTCCATACCCATTCTCTCTGCTTTTCATCCGCTCTCTGGAGACGACCAACCTGTTGCAGGGACTGAGTTATGGCAGTGAGAGAGACCTGAGAACTCACGCAAAAACAAATCACGCTGCGGGGGCATGGGCTGTCAAATCTACCCTTACAAACACACACACACATACACACACACACATACACACACACACACACAAACCAGAAAATATCCACAGAATTGTTTTTATCAATAATTAGCTAAATGGCAAGTCGAATGGCCAGGGTGTCTGTAGCCCTAACAAAAACTCATGTACACTCTAACACCAATTATGCACACACACCCACGCACACACTCCAGTCAAGTCAAAGCCACCGTCTTTGGGTTGTCTTTTTGGGACTATCTAAACACGTGAGCATTTTTGTTCAATCATGCAAAATCCCACAGCCCTCTGGGCAAACTCAATGGAGCCTTTGTGTGTGTGTATGTGTGTGTGTGTGTGTTTGTGTGTGTGTGGGAGTGTGTTTGTGAAACTAAACAAGTAAGTGAGTGTGTATGTGTGAGATAGCCCTCCTCTTCTGTTACTTCTGCCCAGACTGTCTATGACCACATACTGCCAAAGCCCCCACTGCTCATGACGGTTTATCCAGTGACAAACACTCCATCAGACGGCTGAGAGCACAATGTCCATCAGACGGCTGAGAGCACAATAGGAATAGTGGAGGCCATTTCCACTGACCTTCTATATCTGAACACACTGATGAAAGAAAGCTGGAATTAAACAGAACAAAAAGAGTGGGTGTCAGGGTGGGTGTGTATAAGCAGTTCTGTGTGTGTGTGTGTGTATATGGAGTGTGTGAGTGTAGGGAAGGACAGCTGTACTGGTCTGTCAGTAGTGAAAAAAATCACCAAGGTTACACCCTGTGGTATGCCCCGTTTTGTGTCACTTCCTGTCTTAAAAACAGCAACAAACAAAAGGAGGGGAATTTTGTTTAAAAGTGTTTCTCTAGGCATATCGATGTGCACAGCTCACACATTTTCAGCCTCAACCTCTGCTTTGCCACCATGCAGGTAAAGTATTAAGAATGGACACATCTTCCCCTCCAAGGTTTCCATCTCTAAATGTTTTCTTCCATGTGTGAGGTTTGGGCTTAGTTTGCAGTGGTACTCCTATAATGTGCCTAGAAAACATGCGGCACAATTAAAACACTAAATCTTATCTAATCAGCATTGAACGGGGCAGTGTAAATAGGATCACAAGTAGGATTAATTCTCAATTGTTTATTCAACTGTAAGAACTCCTGGGAAAATGTTCATGCCTTTTTAAAAATCCCTCCTACTACAAGAGCTGAATTCCATCTCAGTTTGTTTCTCCAGATGACATAGGACCACTGATTTCACTGTAGACATCTATGCAGTGAAGTCCCACACAAAGTGGCATTTTGATCTAGGTTCAATTCCAGAGAAATCCATAGTGATGTCCATTATCTGCCAGACTTATCATAAGGCTAGATTTTTTTAAGGATTTTTTTCAAATGATTGTTTTGCTTGAGCAGATGTAGTGTCCTACACCAAGTTAGATTTGGATCCTTTACACACACACACACACACACACACACACACACACACTGCATTACATGGATCTGTGCTGAGCTTACAGAGGTTGCCCAGTGGCCCACCTGCACTGCCATTGACTTCTCTGTAGCCATTAAAAACGGATGAGCAACCTGATCTCTCTTGCCTCCAGTTCTAAGAGCACATCCAAGAATCTTGGGGGTTTCTTCCCTTTGTAATGTGCTCTCTCTCTCTCTCTCTCTCTCTCTCTCCCTCTCTCTGTTTGGGTGATACCCCCATACCCCCAAAAAGATTCAGGGAACACCGTTTTAATTTACAAGCGGTTTCATCCCAATACAGCAACCACTGTAGTTGCGTTTCACAATGATGAAGTAATGAAATGTACAATATCCCACTAAACAGCTACATACAAGGTTTCTAAATATGCAGTAGTGTAACCTAACCGAAGTCCTATCAGTAGTCTATATTATATCCAGTAGCCTATGATTCATGTTGTGAATCTTCCATGTGGCCCTGAGGTGGAGAAATGAGAGAGGAGACTCTTCTGATATTGATACATTCAGTCTTTGTTCAACACATGAGGAAGAATTCAAAGCATGTATTCAATGGCTCTGAGGGAAGATCATTAGAAGAGTTGGTGTAATACTTTGTACTTAGGGGATATTTGGGAGAAGTTGACTGAGTGACAAAAAATAGCCTGTGCGACTACTTTGTGAGTTTTTCTTGTAGGCCAACAATGTTCTCTCAATCTTTTCACAATAAGATAATCATGAGCCCTATCCATGGGTTTGAAAGAAGGAAAATCAGTATTACCTTGATTCCTTGATGTTGAGTGGTCAGTGCAAGTTTAGTTTCGTCCAAGAGTAGCACTTCACAATAAAACTCCTCTTGGACTGCACAGAAGCAACTCATCTCTCCAGACTTGACAAGCGAGCCACGCAGGTTGTAGATTTGTCAGTGCCTAGCAAATGGATGTTACTGGTGAACAGACTGCATACAGATTGACATGTTTTTGTTCAATTATTCTGCATGTTTAACATCATTGGAACTAGGAGATGCGCTGAACATAGCTCCAGTGAAATCTTTATAATTATGAATGATGCAAAGTAAAAACAATTGCTCAGATTTAAAATGTTTAAGGTACCTTAATTGTAGTCGAAGTAAGATTCGTCTTTGTGCTTCAGCCAAGACGTCTTCATTTGGGATGGATGTGTCTAGTTAATACTGGAAACAAGTGTCTGACACATGTTAGGTCACTTGAGCCACTTATACGGCACATGCTAGACTGCGTCCAAAGAAATTGATTACTTTTGTTTTTGTTATAGATATGCGTCAATGTGGCGCAATTGGCAAATTGACTGCGTTTTCTCCACTTTCCAAAGGAAACTTTTATCCTTCTCGCTTCCCGACTCCCATGAAATCCTGACAGTGGTGTAATATGTAGCCTATCTTCTGCATTTAAGATGTCCTCCAAACAGATAAAAAGTCAAACATCCCTGGACCAAAAAAACCCGCGTCGGCCCGAGCACAGCGGAGTAGGTCCTTTCTATCCGGTTGTGCACTGTGCGTTGCTAGGGAGCTGGCTCGGTGTGTCGGTGTCTCCACCACAGTTGCCTTCAGCCCAGAGACTCCGCCCTCACCATCACACCAGCCCGGACCCAGTACCACCACGTAACGTTCCTGCCACCTGTCGGAAGAATCGATCTACAATCGAATTGCACTTTGCATTTGTACTCCTTTTGGCAGGGCGTGGTGTCCACAAATTGAAGCATATATCCGTTCATTTAGGCTACTTTTAGAGTATATATATATATATACTCAGTGAATATACAATGAATATACTCAGTACTCAGTATATATATATATTTTTTTTTTTTTTTTTTTTTGTCCAATTTAGGCAACTTAGATATTGATGTGCGCATATAGTTTTGTCTCAGCATTGACGAGGTGGGTTACCCTTTCTGGTATTGTGGTGACCTCTGGTGTTCAAGATCAGTGTGCTTCAGTCGTGTTTTTTATTTGCTTCATTTTTCTGATTTTTTCTCAGATCCAGCGAATGCATTTAACGTTTATAACCTTTTTAAAATGACCTTTGAATCTTTTTTTTTTTAATTATTATTTCTTCAAACAATCTAACCTAAGAAAAACAAAACCACATAGGCCTACTGCACCCTTCTGACACGCTTTGAAAATTGTGTCGGCCTGTAGAGTTGCCTAGGGCTAATACTACTACTACTACTACTACTACTACTACTAGGATACTACTAGCCTTCTTATATAATAATAATAATGATAATAATAATAATGTGGGTAAGATGGTATAAATATATGAATTAAATGATGCCACCATTGTACCATGCATTTTTTACACACCACTCCTAAACCTAGGCCTTTAAGGCCTATAAATCCTAACTTGTGATGGCACAAAATATCTTCCTTTATTTTGTAGGGCTGTGATGGCTATGTCGGTGTGAATATCATATGTATTATGTGTATATGGAGATATGGAGATCTTAATTTTCTCCTTGATAAATGTAGTGTCTCTATCTCTCTTTTTAAACCAATGCGTAGCCTAATATTGGTACAATCTGGCAGCAATCTGGACACATTGCTTCTGACTGTGCGCGCGCGACCTAAGCTACTGGACGCAGCTTCCGCATATGAGCACCAAGCATGCGCGCGAGCAGACTGAACACACAACATGGCGTAACAGGGGAGGTAGACGCCGTCCGAGGGAGAAAAAAAATCGGTGGGAGACACAAAAGAAAAAGTTTGTTGCCATCTCCAAGAGCTGATTAAGTTGTTAAGGAGACAAATGCCTCCTTAGTCCTTACGACTAGTAAAGTTTTCCGCTGGTTAGCGACCTTCTGATATTAAGACTGTTGATCAACTTGAAGAGGAAGGCGAATGTTAAGTGCAGGTAAGAATTTACCTTATGTTGCTGTGTTAAGCGACCGAGAAAGCAAGGCTGGTCTGATTGCAAGCAAACGCAGCACTACCCCCTTGTTTACAAGTATTTTGGATGACATAGTCGTACGTTACTCGTGTCTGAAGCCAAGAATGAGCTCTTGTGGTATGATTACAGGGGTCGATAAACTATTTTTGGAATACTGAGCTGGCGCAGAGTTATCTAGCAAAGCAACTAAGTTAAGTTAGCATCCAGCGGCAGCTATATCTGGACCGAAGACAGTTCTCTAACGAACGACTTTGGGCACCATTCCGTGTTTGTTTGTGGCTGTGGAAACTTGAACATTTACGCTAGCAAGATGGCTAACGTTAACTAACAAGCCAGTGTTGTCATTGAAAATAAGTGGACGTAGATCTAGTACCACCATGCCCCCTTTCTTATCTAAACAATAGGGTCGATGGTTGTGGGCATAATAGGCCTATTATAAGTTGAGTCGGTTGATATTGTTCTCGGCGTACCATTCCCTCGGCGGTAGCTATAATCGTAATGTTGTGTCCACACAAACTGATCAGAGAATCTGTTGCAAATCTACCATCACTGTTTGTTTAATATGTAGCAAGGTATGTAGGCTATAACTTCTGTAACGTTAATCACGAACAACATTGAGTGGATTTCTGTGTTTTGAGAGATTTCTCTGGTGAAACGGTAGCCTGTCATAATGCGTATCGAAATTGTTTATTCAGAGTTAACGTTACAGTATAATTTCAGGTGTATGTTGTAGCCTAGTTTAACCTCAGTTATGTCTGTTTAGAGTTTGGTGTGCAGACACATCTTTCATTCAACTTAGACGCTGTCTTCTGCTTAACTTACTTTGTGTCCCACTGGGAAACCTCCGACTGCTCAAGGAAATTGCCTTTTGGCCTTACTTGAGTTGTCAACCGTTTGTTGTAAACTTGCCTCAACAGTCTTTAGTGACATAAACCTGTTGGATTTAACAAAAAGTTTCAACTGGATAAGCGCCTACATTTTACCATATGTGTCCTAATTCTTTGATGTTTTTTCCTACAGGGAACACACAATATAGCCTTTGTAGAGACAGACTTAGTTAAGCTTTCTGGATTTGGAAGTGATGGTACTATGATTCCCTGATGAACAGCTGTTAGTGCCCAGAAGGAGCTCACCTACTTAATTTGTTTGTATCTCTGTTAGTAAGTAAGGGAGGTTAACAGGACTCATGTAGACACCCTTGTAAGTCGTCTTAATTAAAGGCAAGTTCACCTGCAGGTAAACTGTGTGTGATGGGCTAGCTCTTATCTCTGATAGAGTCCCGTTGAATTAGGAGAACACGCCAGTGTCTTACCTCAGTTTAAGTGGGTCATGAACTGAATGGCTACACTGGAGGATGGAAAGACCAGAGTGTTTGTGGAAAAGATTTGGAATGCTCAGGTTAAATTTTAGTTCTGGAGTTTATAAAATTTAGGGTTACACAGAAACTTATTTTGAGCAAAAATAAAAAACTTTTTTGACTGGCATGCATGCTTTCCAACTATGGCTTATTATTACATACTTTTGTTTCTCAATATTATTGTCATTGCATATTTTGACTACTGAATAGTTATTATTTAACATAAGCATGGTACCATTTTGTGTTTGTTTTTGTTTACCTGCTTTTAAGCATTTTAATTTGGTTTCTTACTAGTTACAACCTGGTCAGAAAGTGGGCTGAAAACACAACAGCTGATTAACTGACTACGTTTTTTTCTATACCATGAGAACCACACACACTTTTTGTTGATGTTGATTGATCGCTCACTTCAAACATGAACACTTTCTTCTATGCGTTCAAATTTATGTCCCATCACATAATCTAATATCCATACATTAGTCACTGTACTGTACAGGGAATGATAAGACCACATGGACTTGCTATAGAGACTTTGAGCATAGCATGATGATAAACCACTTAGCCTATATGAAAGACAAAATTAAGTACACATTGCAATTGAATTATATTTTACATGGCCCTACAGTATGGTATTCTTGCTTGAGTTCTTTGTTGGATACATATGTTTATAATATTTTTTTTTTCATATCTTATGAATTTTGTGTATCCTGCCATTTTTTGAGAGATATGCTAACACATATTTCCTGCATAGATATTCTCTGTAACATGTTAACTTTAGTGTTCATCAGAAGGCCTGTATGACTCTTGGTCTCCGCTGTATAGCTGTAGACTGTAGGCTTGCAACCCAGAACCAGAAATGAGCATTTGCAATAGCCTATAAATTAATTCTTTTAAATTGATATTTTTCAATTTTCTTTGAGCCCCCCTGTAGTCCAGAGTGTTCCCACCAGTAAGGAGAATGTTAGAAGAGATGCAGGAAAGAACGCAGAACTAGCCAACAAGAATCCCTGCCAATGCCTTTCACCCTCAACTCATTTGCATTAAAAAAACAACATTCAGAATTGCTGTTTCAACATCCTGGACACAGGCTGTGCATTCAACATATCCCCTCTCTCAGTCCCTTTTGGAGTCACCAGGAGTGGGAATTCGTATGATATAGGTCCAGGTTTTGCATCAACAAAAAGTCTTTTACATAACACTGTTTTATCCTTAACCAAGTTAGGGAAATTCAGTGAGTCCAGTAATGAGTCGCTGGGAGAGGCAATTGGTGGGACTTTCTCTGTTCTCTTGTTCAAAGAGGAGAGGAGTGAATGAGAGAAAAGGATTGAATTTAATTAAGCCTGGTATCTGATTTATTAAAAAAAACACCCCTGCTATCTTGTAGTGTCTTTGGTGCCCTGAATAGCACTGACTCTGAAAATCTGAATATGGGTTAGGCTGGTCAGAAGCAGGTTTTTTTCCCCAGTTTTTAAACTGGAATTGGACGGAGCAATGAATGGCCTTCAATCCATGATCTCTTTCTATCTGTCTTTGTTTGTTTTCACGATTTCAGACTAGGCCATGTGTGTTTATGTTACAAGGAGGTTATCAGTGTCAGTGTGTTGAAACATTCCTCTAGCTTTACGTCTTCTCTGCTCTGTTTCTGCCGAATCATGAGGGCTAGCTCCCACGAGGTGCTGTTTTCATCTGTGTCACCATTGTTCCTCTACCTGCTGATTGATGAAGGTGCTGCTGCCCTGTGCGCTTGTGCATGACCTTACCGCAGAGAGGAAAAAACAACACTGACCACAAGAAAGCACAATAGGAATTATGCGGTGAGGCAGACTTGATAACAGGACTTGATAATGAACAGAGCACTGATGACAGTTTCAGGTTTTTTAGGTGTTTTAGTCCTGTGTCATTTAGCCTACTGAGCGTTTCTGGGTTATTAGGCATATATATTATTTAGGTGTATCTAGTTATTTGACATGTGGACTTCCTTGCTTGACTTGTGATGTAGGTGTCATTGAATAGAAACATGAATTTAAAATGTGTTTGTTTGCTTAGCTGGCATTTGTGCATGAGCTGATTATCACACTACCTGCTCTGACCGTCGTGGCCAAGTTGAGGACTGCATTGTCTGAAAGGCTTGGTAGACTTCCTGCCTTCTGGCCAAGGTTATGTGCCTGTGTCTTGTCAAGCTGGCAAAGACGTCACAAGGAAAAGCGTGGTGTTCTTTGTTTTGCCCGTGGTAGCAATGGTGGGTCATGTAAAGATTAACGGGGTCGGCATCTGTAAAGGGTGGGGCGCTTTGCCCGAGTCTTTTTATATTTTATGGGTAAGGTTCTTTTATTCCCCCCGCCCCTTTGGGCATGTGTGTAGTGTGTGTGCGTGCATGCTGGGTTCTCGTTAAGTTTGAATATGAAATTCTGGCACTCTGGCATTGACATGATCTCTGAGCTGTCTCGGTTGGTGGTCTGACCTTCCTGCATTCTGACCTGCTGCCTCTACCACCATGACCACTGCCTCCCACCCCCAATCTATATGCTCTGTATGAGAAAAGAGGAAGGGGAAGGGGATGGGCAATGGGGGGTGGGTTCAGGGCTCCATCCTGACCCTCTGTCTCCCATTCACCCCCCTCACACACACACACACACACACACACGCACACACGCACACACAAGAGCCGTAATGAGCCTGGAGAAGCAGCTGGGTACCGGTTTGGAGGCAGGCCAGCCAGCGTCAGCCACTGCACCACCGGCCTGACTTCCTCCCTCTCTGATTGGCCACTGTCTGGGTCATGTGACCAAGCAGGCAGGGATGTGCTGTTGCGAATGACACAGTTGAGGGGGAGATGGGATGGAGGCTGTCACTGGTACCGTCATGGGGTAGGCTGTGTGTTTTATTTCCCTCTCTTCTTCTCCTCTTTTTCTTCTCTCATTGCGTGTTTAAAAAAAAAACGGGCACAAAAACCGAGACGAGAGGGTTTTTTTGTGCTTTGTCTCTGGGTGTGGATTAGGCTGCTGGTCTGAGCAAAGGGAAGAATAATGGTGTGTTTGTGTGAAAGAAGAGGCGCTGCGGATAAGCCTTTTGTTTTGATGGCTGGCTGGTGAGAGGAGTGTAGAGAGGCGACTAGAGCGAGAGAGAGATGGGGAGGGTTTGTGTGTGCGTGTCTGTGTGTATGTGAGTGTTCGAAGAGGGGGATGTGCATAGGTCCAATGGCTTCTCGTCTTTCTTTTGCTTCATCATTTGTAAGCCTTGTGAAGGCTGCATTAAAAAAGGGCGTTGTTGTTGCTCTGAAGGAGCAGTGCAAGGGCAAGATGAAGGCAAAGCTGCCATGCAGGGATGTGAGTGTAAAGTAAATGCTTGTGTGACTTGTGTGACAGGGTAGGATGGAACTCTGTGTGTGTGTGAGCGCTCCCTGTTCTCGTTAAAGATGGAGGGAGGAGACGGGCAGGTCTTCCGGATTGAATCTGCCGTGTGGCTTGTGCACCGGTGGTGCTCAGACAAAAGCAGATGTGTGGTGGTGGCCACAGTGACCAAGTGAGCGTCTCCAAGGGCAATGATCAACTGCTGGTAGTGATAATTTTGTGTGTGTGTGGGGGTGTAATGCTTTTGTGTTGGCTGGTGGATGAGATCGTTAGTCGCTAGTGTGAATGGTATGAGTATTACGGGGTCTCAGACTGTGTGTGTGCGGGGGGTAAATTGAGAGGAAAAAAAGATGCCCACTGTGCCATTGTGGTGCTGAGAAGGTCACTAGTGCAACTCACAAGCAGCTGACTGCAGGGCTTTTTAGCCTAAGGGCAAAAAACTGGGTGAGGTAAAAAACGCACACACACACCCACATAGCATACTATACACTGCCGCACTAGCAAAGTCATGAGCACACAAAAGCTTGTGGCTTCTTCGTGCAAAATGGATGAGCTGGAGATGATTGGGGGGTTTTGGTGATGGAAGGTTGGAAGAAGTATTAGCATTAGCCAAGTACAAAATTGCCTAAAGCCGTTGTGTTGTGATGGTGATTTGATGCCAGATTTTGGAGGGGAAGAAGAAAGGATTGTTTTTTTTTTTTTCTGGGGGGGTTCCATTTCAAGGCAACCATATTGTAATATTCATAAGGCAGCCCTGCACCCCTCCCCTTTCCTAGCCTATCTTTAATTGCTAGCCTTAAATCTAGAGCATTTTAATTGACGTCTGCACACGCTTCTATCACTCATGTGCACCCGTTGTTATCTACATGATAACTGCACATCTTATGCCCTGGCCAGGTTAACAATTCACCAGCAGTCATGTCTGCGATGTAGTTATACAGCCCTTTTAACAGCCTGAGATCAAAGCTGAAGACCGAGTTGTGTGTGAGTGTGGTCATTGAAAAGGTATTGATTTGTCAGGATGCAACTGGCTGCAGTATGAGCTGCAACAAAATTACCCTGCACACTGACGTAATTGTAATGTGATTGTAAAAATATGCATGGATTGATGTGATTGTAAATGCAGTTAGGTGGAACCCTGGCACATCTGATCACCGGAGGAAGCCGTAATGATATTACAGACAACTGAATTTAGCCCACAGGCTCGCAAGACATGGCTGAGCCTGTAGCCTCGGCTATGCGCTGTGCTGTGGCACAATTCCTGTAACATTACCCTACATTTTATGCACAGCGTGCAGTATCCCTGAGCTGTTACCGAAAACGAGGACCTGTAGTATTGCAACAGAGCCCAAAAATGTTCTAGATGACCATGAAAATGGCGGGCTCTTATTTAGCACTGGTGCATAATGGTGGTGGTCATCAGCAGCAGCTAGCCATCTGTGTTTATGAGGGGGGAAATGGTGAGAGACCAGGCAGATGAGGAGAAAGAGAAGAAGGCTCTGCAGGGCAGTTTAATCAGATTTCCGCAATTCCTCTCCAAATCTTTCTTGCCAGACTCTTCCTCTCTTGCTTCCCCCATGCAGCCGTGTGTGTGTGTCCGTATGTGTGTGTGTTTGTGTGTGTCCCAGTGGCTTGGCTTTTACAGTCGTGTACAATAGCACTGGTATGCCACTGCACCGACTGCCCTGGATCTAGAATCCTGAACAATAACCCAGATGAGGAGTGGGGGTTATTGATTGGGCTCATGCTGTCAAAATTAGCTGGGCCAAATTGAGTTGTATTTATTTAATTTTTTTTTATGATTAACTCCAAGTCACTCGTTCTTTTGTCAACCCCAACTTCGATGTAAGACCTGATAATATGTCAAATTGCTATTAGGCCAATAGTAGGATCCTGCCCCTCCCCCCACTCACTTTTTGAACTACACACAGGGTGCCACCCATCCTCCCCCCCAGTGTGAAGCTGAGATTTAGTTTCCTGATTATTGATTTTAGGTGGTCATGGATAATTTAGGCTCTTGGTGCTGTTGAAGCGCTCTTGTGCTTATAGGCCAGTCAATGTCCATGCCATGGCTAATAATGAGTTGAGTTCAGTGCTCCAAAAAGGATGTAGGAAAAGGGAGAGCTGCAAGTAGCCTGTGGTCTTCTGTCACTGGTGATTTCTTGACAGCAGGGTGAGAGAGGTTTTCTTCACCCCCACCCCCCACTGCCTGTTAACGAATCTAAAAATAAATGCTCCCCTTTGCTCGTGCGGATGCGGCGTCCCGTGCTCCTCTGTCACTCTGAGTTTTCCTCATGCTGTTCCTTGCTTCTCCAAGCTCCGGTTGGATCTGTTCGAGTCCTTGTAGGGGAGATGTAAAAAAAAAAAAAAAAAAAGAAAGAAATAAAGACGAGACAAGTTGTCGTCTCAGTGGGTCTGGAGGACACGTGAGTCACTGGGGCCCACAACAGCAACGGCTCGACCTATCCTGTGTTCGAACCGCCTTAGCTCCTGATGAAATACGAGTCCGGCACACTCCTCGAGGACTCGGAGCGACAGAAAGTAGCAGAGAGAAAAAGCCACTTTCACTGTCGGAACGAGGAGCTGGATAGCTGCCGGCTGTGTGAATAGGCAGAACACCATTAGAGTACATCTCCCTGTGCTCTTGGTTAGACGTCCTTTCTATGTTCTGTCAAAATTTCTGCTTCAGGCGCAGCTAGAATTAGGTTGGAAGTGGAAGAGGGGGGGAAAAAGAAAAGATAAACAACAGAGTTTTACTTTAACACACACAAACTAAGGTTGTCTGTGAATCTGCTGCGACATAAATTATGTATTATCCACAATGAATTATTTAGGTGCAAGGCCATTTGAAATGACTGAATGGGCCTCTGTGGTGGGGAGGCAGAGAGTGCCATGCTTATAACCTAGAGGTCTGGGTTCTGAGGGCCGTGGAGGATGCAATTGTTTGTCCGTGCTGTGTGGTGCCCTACTACATGTGACCGTCATTTGACTCCTGTAGTTTCTCTTCACATGAAGCCTTCCGGCTGTCAGCAGACCCCCGTGAAAAGCCGGCGATCAGTTAGCTTTGTGAGGTCTAAATCTGTAGGTCTCTAAATTTGGTCCCTGTAGTGGTGTGAATGTTTGTAACTGCATATCCAGTGGAATCATCAGTAGTCTTTCTTCATGCATCATGTGGAAGTCTATTAGCCTGTTTTAACTTGAATTAGTATCCATACTAATTGTTATGTGAAGACATTAGAAGCCCTTGGTTTTTCAAATTGTATTCACCAGATTGTTGTATAGCTAAACTGGTATAGGCAGTTCCTGTGTTTATTGTTTTGACGCTGTTCATCATTCATTGGAGGAGACTCTAAGGCTGTTAGGCTACTAACTTGGGCCTTGTTACTGATCACGATTCTTTCCATGATCTATTTCCCCAGGCCAAGAGGTAGTTCAAGATGGCTGCTGCATCTTACGATCAGCTGCTGAAGCAAGTGGAGGCCTTGAAGATGGAAAACTCCAACCTGCGTCAGGAGCTCGAAGACAACTCCAACCACCTCACCAAACTGGAGACTGAGGCGTCTAATATGAAAGTAAGTTGAAAAAGTTTGACCAGTGGCCTATATTTAACTGATATAGAGTGAGTGTCTCAATGAATCCACACCTGGTGTGGAGGATCCAAGATATTTGAAGTGGAAATTCACACGTTCTGCTGAAATATTTGCCAATGGTCTCCCCCTGTCCAATTATTCACTTTTTTTGGAAGGGTGGGGTTATAAATATTATAAATACTCTTTGTATCCAGCGATCATGGAAGCGGTTTCTGTGGACTATATTCCATTAAATGTCACATGGCTAAGCACATGCTGGCAGCTGAGGCTTCTGTGAAGTGATGTCACTTGTGTTTGCTACTGTTCCGTGTTATCCGAGTTGATTCGCGTTCAGCTGTAGCAAGACTTGGCATGCTGCTGGATGTTGCTAGTTTGTTGCGGTTGTGACTATTTGAGTGGTCCTCACCTAAATTAGAAGGGAAGCTGTGATGTAACCGGGATTAAGGAAGTGCAGGGGGGCCATTAGTGGCTGCCTGGGACTGAAATACTCTCTGCCTCTCCTAGTCCTCTCTGGGATGTTCAAATAACCACTGCTGGCTGCACTAGATAGCGCACCAACTACCTCCACCCACTCCTGTCACGTAAGCATACACACACACACACACACACACACACACACACACAATCACAGACACATTCATTGCCTCAGGCCTTTTCTTTCTTTCACCAGCCACTCTGTGTTCAGATGTGCCCCTGTCTCCCTTCCCTCCCCCACTGTCCTCTCTCTTGTCTCCATCCCTGTCTGCTTTCTCTCCTTCTGTTCCTTCAGCGCTCTGAATCACAGCCTCCTTCCATTAACCCTCTTGTTTGATTGTTTCATGTCCTCTTTACTTTTCATTAGATTTTTAATCGATTTGTCTTGCTTACTATCTTGACTGCACACACATACACACATACTAGAAAGACAGACAGTTTCCCTTGCCCTCCATCATCTCTCTTCTGCCATTCATCAGCATTGCATACTGAGTCAAGCCCAGAAAATGTGTGCGTGTTTGTGTGGCCCTGTACCTTGAGATGTGTGTAGTGGTGTGTCTGGGATTTTGTCTCCGACAGAGAGAAGCAAAGGGGCATATTGGGTTCAGCTGAAGGTTTTTTTTTAAGCAATCCCATGATGCTGTGCGGTAGGCAGTGCTGCCACCTCTGATGAAAAGCGGGGATGTCAGCGGAACCCTCAGAGGTGCAAGAGAAACCTTTAGAGGACGGTGAAAAGGGATTTGGGGAGGGGGAGGGGACCGAAGTGACCTGGCACAATCTCCCTGTTCTCGCTGGCGGCACCAGAATGACATTTTTTTTTCCAGATCCTTCTGTGAAGTTGAGTGGCTTTTTTTTTTTTTTACCCCCACACATTTTCCTTTTGTGAGGCAGAGAGTTGTTCGCTTCTCTCTGTTGTCGAGATGTGAGATTGGTGTTGCTAGGGGCGAGGCTTTGGAGCGGAAGCGCATGCATGCGATGCCTGTTCATTCTGCAACCAATCATGGCTCGAAGATGGCAGTCAGGATCAGGACAGAGCTGTTTTACCTAAAATGGCATCAGATGGTCCTTGAGCAAAATTACAAAAAAATAATCTCATCACGGATGGATGACGGGGTTTTTTTTTGGGGGGGGGGATTTAATAGCCCAGGATGTCTGTTTAAATCATTAGCTTGCACCTGAATCAGTAATGTCACATTGCTTAATAAAAAATATTCTATATTAGAGCATTAGGCTCAGGGTAGGGTGATGGGACACACACATATACATATACACACACACACACACACACACACACACACACACACACACAAGAGAGAGAGAAACAGGTAATGATGAAGAATGAACCAGAGAAAGCAGAACAACACCGACTCGTCAGGCAATTCTGAGATTGTGTGTTAGTATATGCAGCCTTTCCCACCAATTACCTTTTGATCTTCTGAGAGGTGAAATGGGCAGAGAGTTGACTACTAAGAAGAGTGCATTGGAAAAAACAATTAATAAAAATAACTAAAAGTTACAACTAGTGCAAGGCGACAGACGGGTTGGTGATTTACTACAACATGAGTTGGAATGCAGATGTGCTGTTGGTGTGACAGAGTTGGGGTTTACAAACAGATGAATCCCAGTGTTGCTTTTATGGATCATTTTTTTTTTTTTTTTTTTTTTACTGTCCATCATCCACCGTTCTCTGACTTCTGAATTTTCCTAAGCAAAAAAAATAATAATAAAGAATCAGAAAACAGCCAGCCATGTCCCCTAGGTCCTAAGCCCTGAAACAACAAGGACATTCACGGTTTGGTGATTCACTTTATTGTGAGGGCTCAGGGACCTAAACTTAGGAAGGTTAATAGGATTCAGCTTTTTTCCTCCAGGGGGCTCCATGGGCTGTAGCCCAGACCCTGGCACTGGCTACTGCATTGACCAAGGCCATTGCCTCGTCTCCTGGGTGCCACAGCGCTTATTCTGCCTGCTAATGTGCTCAGGGGCCTAATGTGCAAAGGGGTGTGAGTTTCGGGCACAGAAATCGACGTTGGGCCATTCGCTTAGTTTGGATGTCAAGCTTAATGCTAGATTTCATTTGCTACACAAAAGTTGCCATGCCTGTATCAGCATTTTCTGTCGCCTGACTTTCGCATCCCTTTTTCTTCGTTTATCACCAGAGCTCATCTCACGCAAAGTTTCAGTGTACAGCAAATTGCTGTGTACGTGCATGTTGGTGTTGCCATCACTGCTATGTTTAGTTTAGTGGGGACACTAGCTGGAGGGAGGCTTCCTGCATAAGTGGGCCAATCCCAAGTGACCCAGATGATGCTAACACTGGTGGTCAGCCCCACATCCATGTGGGCAGCAGGTAGTCAGCAGACAGTGCCGCTAAAGGCAACCCTGATGCTTGCTGCAGAGTCTGCCTCACGATCCATCAGAAATGCAGCCGCTCTAAATCTCCCCCATACACCCCACTCACCTTTTGAATGTGTGTTTATAATGTTGTTAATGAATGTGACTGATATGGAAAATGATTAGTTATATATAATATAATTGTTATATTTGAATATGAAGGGTAGTGCAGTATTTATCAGTCTGATTTTGGTTTTATTTAGATGGATGGTGCACCTGGCACGGCAGCAACCATTTTGTAGAACTCCCCCCCCCCCCCCCCTTTTTTTTTTTTTCTTTTTTTTAATTCCTCCCCCCTCCTCTTTTCCTTTCCTCATCTCTCCTCTGTTCTCCTCTCTTTTCTTCTCCATCACTGGGCAGATATGGGGGTCGTGTTACTGGGTAGCTCTGCTGCCCCCTGCTGGATGCTAGTCTCTCATGCTGATTGGTGGAGGTGGCTGCAGTGACATCAGTGCAGCCATTTATGGGCCAAATTGCTCAAATCAGTATTTTTCTGTCTGTGATGGTGTTCAATCAGGTGTTCAAACACAACTTATGCGGTTGTTATGGGTAGCGTAGCTATGGTGATTCGCGTTATGCAGTGCTAAAATGGTAGTGGTTGTTTTGTTTATGGCTGTTTTGTTTTATTCTGGGACGTCGTCTTTGTGATTGATTTTTTTCCCCCCTCCCCCAGGGAATCGTGCATTTTTGAGATTTCCTTCCTCCCTTTGTGCCTTCTGATTGTGGCTGACTTCACTTCCATCCTGCTGCCATTTCCTGAACACTTACCCACCTCTCCCCAGTGCAGACACGCACAGCAACACACACACACAGATAATATGTATCTCCATCACCCCCTCTCTCACTGTCTCACCCCCTCCTTTGGCCTCCCTTCCCCATTCCAATAAACAGCTGTAGTCAGGAAGTCACCAGTACAAACACATCTCTGCGTGGGCATTTCCCTTCCTACTTAATGGAGGGGTTTCACTTTAGATGGGGACCAAAGCTGAAAAGTCTACTTAGTGGTGATGTGTGATGGTTGGTCTTACAAGTGAGGAAACCAGTGCATGTAGACCAACACATAAGACTAATAGACTTCCATTCTCATCATAGATGGTTGAAAATACTGATTTGTAAGACATCATAGCCATGATGGGGCCCAGAGGTCAAAACTGTGCTGCTTCTTGACTTAATAATGATCGCTAGTGTCTCAACAGTTAGCCTGTAAAATTAGCCTAGTTGTCAGTTATTAGATTAATTAACTATTTAATGTTAACAGTTCAGTGTGTTTTTCTGGAAAGTACTCTTGAAAAAAAATCTCCAGCTTCATTGACTGCATAACATTGACACATTTTCATCAATTCTGACATCTTGTGGCTCATATGAACAAATGGTTGAGTGTAAAAACTATCTTTTAGATGAATTGATGCTGAAAATAATATATCACAAGTCGGAGTCCTAGTGACTGTACATGCGCAGACTTTTTGTGACTACAGTTTTTGCAACGCTGCTTGAGGGGCTTGGGGCATGGAGCGCCAGGCTAATTGACTCATTTAGTGAGTGTGTTGGCTCACTCACATGGCTCCTCCGGGTCTGATGAGATAGTGGGCTGAATGCAGTGCGCACAGAGCCTCTGGATCCACGAGGCCGGGGAAAGGGTCCCATTGTGTGCGTGCCGTGTGTCCTGTGGCGTTTCTCTTCTACACGAAAACAAGCGCAGCCATTGATGCCATCGTCCCATAAGCGATCAGTTCGATAACCACAGCCACGTCCCCCCTCTGACAAATAGGCCTAAATCCCAGAAAAAAATCGGGCATCTTAGAAACATTTGAAACGGTTAACCTAAGCTGTTTTCAGTCTCCATGGCAATCATCCAAAATATGGCAGGGTTCGGAGCACCGTGACCTGAACAATTTGGGGAAAAAAAGCTAAATGATAATCAATCAATTCACTTAGTTCATTTCTTTCAGTGGTATTTTACTCTAATTGGATATTATTGAAATGCAAAGCAATGGTCCTTGTTAAGCCACTGCCAAGCAAAACCGCTTAGATCTTTTTGCTCTTTTGGAGTGGTCCTGAGGGCTTTAAATCACTGCCCTTAATGCTATCCCATGGTGCTGTGCCTGTTTTTCCCTGTGTTCCACATGTATGTCATGTGATGTTTTTTTTCCCTCACTGCACACAAGGACATTCTAAGCACCTTTAAATAGCCAAGAGGGCACAAAAGCAGGACATCGCTTCTTTAGGCTTACACAGATGCACACACTAGCACAAATACACACACACACACACACACACACA
>JAGFZM010000115.1:808440-820798 GCA_017657215.1 Limnothrissa miodon | reverse complement strand
ACACACACACACACACACACACACAAAGACTTGATGGGGGTCTGATGTAGCTCGTGGTCAGATGAAACTTGCCCTGGATGAGCATGAGAACCCTGCAGTGAGTCCCACGCCTGGATGAGGCACAGGACTTTCAAGGCATTGATTTCCACCACAGGCTGGATTGCATGACATTTCAAAAGGTGTGTGTGGGGGGGGGGGGGGGGGGGGGGGGGGTGTCAGTGGGAATGTGGTTGCCACTTGCCTTTATGTGTGTTTGAATGTCAATGCTTCTCAGAAGTGACAACAGTTAAAGAATGTGTGTTTGTGTTTGAAGGGAGCGTTTGGTGTTTAAGTTGAGCATGTATAATTTACCTAAAATCTTTTTTTAACCAGCTTCGAAAGAATATCAGAGAGACCAGCTAATATTGTATGGACACAAAAATATCACAAAACCGACACAAAAAGGCTAAAAACATCTAATCTCAAAATGCAGAATAAGCTGAAGTTTCCTTGGTTAAAACATTGAATGTTTAGATGGACTCGTCCTATTGCTTGAACATAAAATAGGAGATTGGGCACTGTAATTTAAAAAGTTTTTTGTAGGTCACTGATTTGAGTGTAAGACTCTCTGATTCAAGAACATAACTGTAAGAACTGTGTGTGTGTGTGTGTGTGTGTGTGGGGGGGGGGGGGGGTGACCTAGAGACAGTGCTGCTGGCCAGTGCACGGAGTGAGTCAGACAAAGTGATGCCGAGTCTAAGTGAGACTGAATGAGAATGTTTGTGTCTGTTGGTGCGCAGGTCTAGAGGTCAGTGTGCGTGTATGTTACAGAGAGAGAGAGAGTATAAGGGGAAGGTGATGCACTGCTGCAGTCTCCTGAGAGTGTAGTGTAACTGGATGTCCTCACAGCTCTGCTAAAGGTCTGTGGACGGGGAGGAGTTGAGCAGAGTTGCTGCTTGACGCACTGCTTGCAACTTGAGCAGCACCCGACCGATAAGAGCCTTTCATCGATCCACGCCCACACAAATACAGACACACACACACATACACACACCCACACAAACACACATTCTCACTCAACACCAGGGAGTCACTGTGTAACTCACATCTTGAGTGCAGCCCAGATACATTGTATTTGTGTTCTAAGGTGACGAATTTCAAAGATCTATCTGTTGATGCCATTGTGGGCCACCTGACCTAATCATTTATTTTTAGGTGATGTAGTTTATACAATAGCATTTCTATGGGAACGGTTAATTCCCCTTAATTCCCCGGTTAATTTCCTGCGCCAAAATAGGCTAGTGCCCTTGAGATGGTAACGGTAAATGATGACTGATGAATATGACTACTCAGCCTGATAATGCAGCTGTGGGTCTCAGCTGTGACTCAGTAGGGCTATCACATGCCTGCACCCCCTTTATTAATGGTCCCATTGTTCAGGGAGTGTGTGTGTATGTTTGGGATGGGGTGTATGTGGGTGTGTGGGGTGGGGGCTTGGATGGGAGCCTGTGTGTGTGTCTGTTGGAGAGTGGGAGAGCAGAGGTCACCTCCCAAATTTAGGAGTGATGTCCTGTCATCTTGTCCGGCTGACCTTAGTGTCTGCCCAAGGTCGGGTGAGGGGACGGAAGGTCAGAAAGACACAAGTGTTGGGAACAACACAGGAGCGGGAGGTACCACACTGTGTGTGTGTGAAACTGAGCTGTTTTTGTGTGTGTGTGTGTGTGTGTAAAATGGAGAGCAGATGATGATCCTTTGTGTGCTCCTTCGTCTGTGTTGGACAGAGAGGCAGATTGTTGTTGTGTACATGCTGATGACCAGTGGAAAGGGACAACATGTTGGCCCATGAATCCCACAGCTGTGTTGACAGGAAACTGGTGTTTCCTCTCCGCAGACGAGAGTGATCCACGTTGATCCCGTTCCGCTCACCGGCACAGACATCACTGTGTGTTCATGTGTTTGCAAGATCACTGTACATGGGTCCCTGTCGGGGTTTTCGGGATGTCGGATTTGATTAAGCTTCTTAATGGGCGATGGTAAAATGGATTCCTGGATTTCGGCACACCCGCAAAGGCGCTCTTGGTTTCTGTAATCGTCAAGGTGAGCGGGGCTCTCCTCTAATTAGACTCTTAGAGGCAGGCTGGCTCTTGCATGCACACCTAGACAGCCTCTTTTATCATTGCTTATTTTTAGTCTAAATAGGCATATAGTCATTTGTCATGTAAAAATGCTGAGATGTTTTTGTGTGTCGTGTTATTGTAGAGCTGAATCTTGATAGAGCGGAAGAGATTTAATGATTTTGTGCTTTGACTTTTATTTTGGCGCTTTTATTATGCATGTGTGTGCCAGCTCTAAGATAGCACAAGACGTACTTGTCTTGGCACTGAGATATTTGGAAAGTAAGTTCACAACATGTACAAACAATGGAGAACATGTTTACTGCAGAGACTCTTGTACACACTGCAGAATCCATCGTTTTGCAGAATCCGTTGTGAATTGAATTGTGAAGTAAAGTGTGAGGGATCATAAAAAGTTTTGTCACTGGCCAAATATCATGAACATATTGTTTTAATGCCTCTATGGAAAATACCTCCCCTGACGAACACATTTATAGAATACAATTTCCAGCTGTTGAGGAAACGGCCTCTCTTCCCCTTAGTTGGCTGATGATGTAGAGGAAACATAATCCTGCTGAGACCACTGACGTTGTTTCAAACACTCCCGAGTGCACCAGCTTCCGTTAATGTACACTGAACGTAAGGTTAAAAGGTAACCAGGGGCTGTAGCCGAATGGGATGAGAGAACTGGACTCGCCATTATTGATCAGCAGTGACGTCACTGGCTGCTTTTGGCTTTCGTTTCCCGGAATCCTGTGTGATTTGATTGGTGGGAGGCCAGTGTTGGCTTCCCTTGTTTGTTTTCACACAACCTGTTTTGTCTCTGGCCTCCACCGAAGGCCGTGCCACAAATGCAGGCCGAATGCTCACACAGTTGACCGTCCAGTGGATAATGTTGTCTTCTGATCATGTACTTGTCACCATCACTAAACACCCAGAGTAAATACCTCTAGGCTTACATATGCTGTAGGACCTACGATTGAATGTATTGTATTAGACAGATTTTCAATTGAAGGTTTCGCTGTCACTGGCGCAGCAGTGACCTAGCCCTATTAAAGGCTTTTAGCTTGATGCAAAGCTTCTCATGAAACCATGTTTAAATCGAATTGAACTCATTATCATCATAATTTACCAAATGGCCACAGCATCTATCCAAAATGCTATGTGAAGGGCTATTTTGAGAAAACATGGGAGTTGATCTGCGCATGAACTACACCCTATGAGCATGTTGGGGTCCAAGGAGGAAAAGCTGGAGGAGGTGGGGAGGCGAGGGAGACTGGGTCTGCAGGCTGCATCCGAGCAGGATCAAACATGGGCTGGGGAGATTAAAGGGGCAGAACAGGAAGGCGTCTACCACTGGCTTCAGACGCGCTCATGTTTTTGTGTTGGTGCGAAGCTGTTGTTTTTCCTTTTTATGGGACTTCAAAGACCCCATACCGTTGGCCTAGATGCTCCTCGCTTGCTCTCCTGAACAGCCCTCATCCGCCACACATGCAAAGCCTGCGCCTCGTCAAGAAGCTGAAACCAAAAATACGAATCTCTCCTGACTTGCGTTGAACCGTGTTTGGTCACAAAGGCTGACTGTGAAATGTCTTATCTGCAGATCTGAGGCACCAGCCCATAGCCATCTGTGTGTGTCTATGTCTCTCTGTCTGTGTGTTTTTCCTTCTTTTGTCTCTTCCGCTACCTATCCATATGTTATCTCCTTTCATACGTGTGTGTTTAGGGACGTGTGAAGAATATCTGTGCTGCTGTGTGCCTATTTTTATAGCTGTGTATGAAGTGGATGCAAATAAAGGGTTTGTTTTTTTGGTCTTCTCTGTTTCATTTTTGTCATGCAGGAGGTGCTGAAGCAGCTCCAAGGCAGCATTGAAGAAGACTCCGCAGATTCCCAAGGGCAGATCGATATTCTAGAGAGACTCAAAGGTACAGCTCTGAATCCTTGGTTGATTCATGTTGGAGAATGTATAGAGATATTCCAGATCACTTTTTAACACGTAGCCCAGTTGTTTAAGTTTTCTGAGTGTTCTCAGTAAGAAAAAGTGTAATGAAACTTGGTACATCATAGTCTGAATGAGGCTCAGGATAATGAAACTGAAGCAGATTTTATATGCCTCATTTACTTAGCTTTACCTGGCAGGTATTGCCAGGATGCACAGTTTAGGGAGAGATATTTAGGCTTGCTGTTATGAGAGATGTTTTGAATTTAATCTTTATCCAATAATCCCAATAATTGGCAGGTTTTGACCCCTCACACCTGTCCCGCTGCGCAGAGATGAGCCTCGACTCAAGCTCCAGCTTTCCTGGGGTCAAACTGCGCCCCAAACCCGGTGTGCAGGCCTCCGGATCGGGCCGATCGGCTGACAGCAGCCCCAGCCCCAGCCCCATGGGCTCCTTCTCCAGGAGAGGAGGACCCTCAGCGGGCAGAGACAGTGCTGGATACCTGGAGGAGCTGGAGAAAGAGAGGTAGATGCAGCAGTTGTTTTAGGTGTTGATTTTTGTAGTTAATGTTGAATTTTTAGCTACAGAGTGAGCAGTAGCAGTAGCAGCAGATGCAGGAGTAAACAGATTCGTAAAGTTGTACTATTGTCCCCCTCTTCCCATATTCCATACAAGTAGAAACAGAAGCCAAAGTTATAGGCAACTGGTTTTCTTTCAGGAGCTTGAAGACCTCCCGTTGCCTATAATGAATACCTTGACTACCATGATCTGGATGAATGAGAATCTTCTGACATGTAGTAGTAAAGAAGTTTAGAGTTGTTTGAGCAGGATATTGATTCAGAGGATTGCTTTCACAATAACAACCACCATCGACCATAAACCAAAAGTGTCAAAATAAAAAAAAACAAAGTGGTTATTTGGTGCGTTTCTCAAACTGAAGGTTAAGCTTCGCTCTAAATGATCATTGTGCCTCTCTCAGGTCATTGCTGATGGCTGAGCTGGAGAAGGAGGAGAAGGAAAAAGACTGGTATTATGCCCAGTTACAAAACCTCACCAAAAGGATTGACAGCTTGCCTCTGACTGAGAATGTAAGTATCTTGTGTGTATGCGCACACGTGCGTGGAAATGAATTTATATAAATAAATTATTTCAACTACATGCCCATAATGCATTTAGTGCACGTAATGCAGTGCTTAAATCCATAAAGCACTGCTGTCTTGCAAAATGTAACATTGTCATAAAATGTGTTGACTTACTGCATCTGAATGCACTCATACTAGCTGTTGTAACTGCGGCAAGTGGACCACCTTCTGTCCAGGAGTCTTAACTGGTGTTTCTCCCCACTGGTGCAGTTCTCCCTGCAGACAGACATGACCCGCCGGCAGCTGGAGTACGAAGCCCGGCAGATTCGCGCTGCCATGGAGCAGCAGCTGGGCACATGCCAGGACATGGAGAAGAGGGCACAGGTGAGTGACCACCAGGGTTGTCAAAAAATATTAAGACGTTTGGCACATACTGCTGTCCAAAGATTAGATGAAGTTAGATTACATTACATTCCACTTCATTGTCATTACACATCTATAATTATGCACTATGTAAGTGCAGAAGGTACACTAGTTACACTAAGAAATATCATCAGTAGTTTCATATTCCATAAACCAACATCAGCAGCGTCTCATTGTGTTCATAGATTCATGCTCTCTACTGTATTGAGCTACAGAGGAAAAAATGTCATCTGAACCATGGCCCAAATATCCAACAAAACCATAGTGGAATATTGAGCATTTGGCTCTGTGTACAATTAAGTGTGTGTGTGTGTGTGCGCGTGCGTGCGTGCATGTGTGTGTCATAGGGACGGGTGGCGCGCATCCAGCAGATCGAGAAAGACATGTTGAGGATTCGCCAGCACCTGCAGTCTCAGCCTGCCGAAACTGAGGTACATCCTCTTGCACATATGTTCCTCTCTTACACACACACACAGACAGATCGTCTGTCACACTCTCTGCACATATAGAGATTGTCTGGCACTCATTTTGTGTGCTGAGAATCTCTTCAAATTATGATTAGATTCCTGTTAATCTTTAATGACTGGGCTGTTTTTGAGCAGCGGATTTTGAAGAGTTTAGAAAGAATAAGCGAAAATGGTTTGTTTATTCAGGAGCAATTAGCTGTTGATTGTGGAGATGGATTTAAGTTAGTCATATGGAAAGTATGCTCTATTCTAGATAGGCAGAGGGAGTTATGTGTTAAGGGAATTAAACAGGAATATGAATCAGTCTGGATATTCCACATAAGAAGCCAATTTTCTGTTGCAAAGGAAGAGGGGAATTGGCAGCTAAGGAGAGAACTAAATACTGTTTTGTTTTTTTTCTTATCATCATTATTATTATTATTATGATTAATAAGCAAAGGTCATCATGGAGGACCGCTATAGTTTTGGTTCTCTTATCTACATTCATCCAAAATGTTTTCTTTTTCTTTTTTCCTGCCCTATTCCTGTGGCTGTTGACCCCGTGGACGTGTGTGTGTGTGTCTCCATTCGAGCCAGCGGACTAGTTGAGTAGGGAGGCTTTTAAGTCCTCTTACTCGGGCCTAAGCTGCTTAGTCACAAGTATTCGACTTTCCTGCTGTTTTGTTTGTTCTTCTTAACTTTAATCCAGAACGCTCCACTTTTGATTTCAGAGGACAGCCTATCGCTCCCCTCGCCACAGTGTCTTCTCATTTTAACCTACTAATCTACCCCACCCACCCTCTAAATAATTATCCTCTTTGTCAGAGGCACCGCCATGATGAGATTTGTGATGATTTTTGGGAGATGGTTGAAAGATGATTACCTATTTCGTAATGTTATATCATAGCTGTGTATCCTCGTGGATCATTGTAGCTGTAGCCCAGACGTGCCTGTGTGAGACCGACACGAATCCGCTTTCATACCCACCACAGCACCATCTAATATATATGACTTTATCTTCTGCTTAATCAATTTTTTATAGTGAAAGGCTGAAATCTGTTGCTATCCATCATGTGACCTAGTGAGAGCACCAAACATGTGACCTACCTTCTGGAAAATGGCATAAGGCTTGGACTTCACATGTGTTGAGTGTGTGCTCCTGCATGTGTCCATGAGATTTATTGGATATACATTTGAGCACAGGATTATAGATGCATGGGATTAAAGCCAGAGGAGTGTCTGTATGTGTATGTGCATTTCACACACATGCAGAGCCCCCCCCCCCCCCCCACCCACATACACTCGATTTAGAGCACTGTTCCGATGTGTGTGCATGGTGCGTATGAGTTGAACCCTCTTCAGACATATTTAATTCAGCCCTGCCACCCCATGACCACTAATCCTGCAGGCAGCACAAGAGAGGTTTATATAGGTCAGGAAGATGCTTCGGGAACTGCTGGTTGCTAATGAGTCTCTGTCTTGTCTCAATATTTAATACTTTTATTATTGTTATTTTCATTGTTGTTTTATATTTGTTAGTGTCTGTCTTTTTGTGTGTGTGTTCTGTCTCTTTTTGTTAATTTTCCCTGCAAGTCTGTTCCAGTCTCCTCCCTTCCTTTTTCTGTTTGAATAGCACACATACTACTCTTCAGTCCTCATCCGTTTGGCACTATTCGCTCTCTTTTTCCCTTGCACACTCTCACTCTTTCACTTTTCTCCTACACACACACAGCCCTTTGGAGCGTCTGAATAGCTCCTCTTCAGGCGCTTTCACAAACCCTCTCCTTATTCTATCCCTCTTTCCATCTCTGCTCATCCGTCCAGGTGACTAGCTCGCCCTTCCGCCCTGTGCCGTTCTTTCTCTCTCTCTCTCTCTCTTTCTCTCTCTCCCCCTCCCCCCCCCTCTCTCCCTCTCTCCCTCTCCCTCCCCCTCCCTTTCCCTCCCTCCCCCTATCTTTTTCCCCTCCATCTCCCCCAGCATGAATCTGTCTCTGTGCCTTTCGGATCCTCTCGGGTGTGCTTTCTCACTGCATCTTTGTCATAGGTCTCTCTCTCTTTCTCTCACTCACTCTTCCGTGTTTTCTCTCTCCCTCCATCATTCCCTCATTCCTCCTGATGTGTATGCCTTTCTCTTCCTCAGGTCAAGCACGAGACGGTCGCTCCAGCAGAAGTGGTGCAAACATCAGCTGATTCTGCACTTGGAAATGTAGGTTGTGCTCAGGTAAATATTGTGCATTGTCTATTCCCACAGTTTTATCTTATAAAGATCTTTTGCAGTTTACGTATTTTGTACTGTTGCTTTTTCTTGTAATATGGCAATTATTTTTAATTGCACATATTCGATTTGTAATGAAAAGTCATTTGTGTTGTAATGAAGCCATACAATGCTTCAGATTGTGAATCTATTGAGCTGCAGTTTTTTTGTGTTGACAAGGTGGCATAATGATTCAGTTATAGTATCGTTGTCAGTTTCCAGTTTGCTGGCCAGATGTTCATCATAGATACTATCTTTGTTAACCTTGGTGTGCGTTTGTCAAGATCACAGTCCGTAAAACATTGTGTTTGAAGAATTTTGCTCTAAAATGCCTTTTGTTTATATCCGTCATGTTTTTTTAGTACTTAATTATTGTACAAACTTTAATCATGTTTATTTTGTTATATAAATACACATCTAGCAAAAGCAACCCGAAAGTAGATTGACTGATATTTCTGGAAAAATAACAAAACAAAAGTCTTTATTTCCAGTGTCCTAAAATATCGTTTCCCCACCAAACCACTCATGTGGTATTGTGTGAAACTCAAATTTATTTTTTATGTTGGTTAGTTTATTTATTTGTGTGTTTTGTTTGTGGCTCTGCACCCAGGCCTCCAGCTCTCGTCTCGACCACGAGTCGGGCAGCGAAATGAGCTGTGGGGGAAGCTACTCAGTCCCTCGCCGCCTAACAAGCCATCTGGGCACCAAGGTAAAGCCGCCTCTGGCTGTCAGTTTACAGCGCTGAATCCTTTAAGGGGTTTAATCACATGTGGGGGCATCCACTGGTCCACTAGTGCTATGCACTGGCCTGCTGTCGAAATGGCCTTGAAATGCCATGACCGTAAATTTGTGTCCAAGGCCATGGACTGAAATATTTGAAAAAAAGGAGAAATATAATCCTTGTAAATTCTTATAAAATAATTCTTTACTCTTCTGTGGAAGAGCATCAAGTAGATTGAAAGAAAGATTACCTACTGTAGATTCTAAATGGGCACCACATTGTCAAATGTAATGCTAGATCTTTCTTAAGACACGTCATAATCATAACCTCCAATATTGTTTTGTGTTTCTCTCTGATCAGGTGGAGATGGTGTATTCACTGCTCTCCATGTTAGGCACACATGACAAGGACGACATGTCACGGACCCTCCTTGCCATGTCCAGCTCGCAGGACAGCTGCATTGCAATGCGCCAATCGGGCTGCCTACCGTTGCTCATCCAGCTCCTCCACGGCAACGACAAGGATTCGGTGTTGCTGGGCAACTCCCGGGGCAGCAAGGAGGCGCGGGCACGGGCCAGCGCGGCACTGCACAACATCATCCACTCACAGCCGGACGACAAGCGCGGCCGTCGTGAGATCCGAGTGTTGCACCTGCTGGAGCAGATCCGTGCCTACTGCGAGACCTGCTGGGAGTGGCAGGAGAGTCATGAGCGTGGCGTAGACCAGGACAAGAACCCCAGTGAGTTCTCCAGGCCATTGCACTATGATCTTTTGGCCCTCAACCCTCAAAGACTTCACTGGCATGAATATGCCCACCATTAAGTTAGCTTATGCCAAGGAGGGTTCAGGGACTGCGTCAGCATTCAAGCCCCCACCCATAAATGTATGTTTGTATTGCCCAGGATGCTAGTTTTAGTTTAGTATTATTTTTAGATTTGTGATATTCTATTTCTTTGGCCGGCCTTTCACAATTTCAAGTTTCACTTAAAATGTCTGCATTTTATATAGGGTTGGGCGATTTGGCCTAAGATCAAAATCTCGATTAATTGAACATTTTAACCCGATTACGAATAATGAACGATTATTTTATTCATTTTATTATTTTGCCCTCTTAGTTTACTGACAAGTTTTCAACAGTAAATATGCTCAAATATTACAAGTGGGAGATCTCAATTGTCTCAGTTTCTAAGCTCTCCATGCTCAACATGCCGGTGGAATAACGTAACAGAGCGGGGAAATTAATTGAAATAATTGACCTGGAAAAATTCGATTATAGGTTCTGAATGTCGATTACGATTACTTTTCGATTAATTGCCCAGCCCTAATTTTATATTGTTGTGTGCTCCTTGTATGCAGTATAATTAAAATGTTATCCACTCTCATCTATTGTAGTGCCTTCACCAGTGGAACACCAGATCTGCCCTGCAGTCTGTGTCCTTATGAAGCTGTCTTTTGATGAGGAGCACAGACATGCTATGAATGAACTTGGTATGGGTATATCTCTGTCTCCTGTTGAGTGATCCAATATACGTACACACACATATATGTATATATTTATTTGTTTTGTATGTATTTTCATGTTAATAGGTGGACTTCAAGCCATTGCAGAGCTGCTGCAGGTGGACTGTGAGATCTATGGGTTAACCAGTGATCACTACAGTGTGACATTAAGAAGATATGCTGGAATGGCCCTAACTAACCTTACTTTTGGAGATGTCGCAAATAAGGTGTGTTTGTAGCCTTTGGTTTAGAATTTATGTGTAGTGTGGTGTGTAAATTTCTTCATGCATACCTAAACTGCATTATTAGGGATGCCGTCTAACATGGGATGTTGGAGCCAATTTATATTTATTTATTTTCTTGTTGTTGTTTATTTTTATTTTATATTTTTTGTTCTCTTGCAATCTTTTGCAACCACCAGGACCTCTATTTACGTAGACAGGAAGTGAGGCCTGGCAGGTGATTCAGAGAAACACTAGTCAGTTGGGAGCGAAACAGTTGACCACGCAAAGATACAAACGGAACATAGGCTATATTGAATAGGAATCTTTTTGTTTACATTTACATTGATACACACACGCATACACCTTTAGTTCTTTTTATGTTTGACTAAGCATGACATAAGCTTCCAATTTTTGTTGTAATTAGTTTAAGCAAGTTTACCGAATTGAACGTGCGTCTGGAAATCCCTCTCGCCTGGCTCGCGTGGCAGCCTGAAAGACCCGCTGCCGAAACAAAGTAAAAAAAACTTCGTTGTGGATTGGAACTTCATTTTGGAATATCAACACGGATTATCAATTATGTATGGAAGATTGGGGAAAGTCTATTGAGTCTATTGAAGCACAACAAAAGAACTCGGGGAAGAAATTACAGAGGCTGATGAAGCTGCAGTTGTGCAACAAGGTGCATTAGAGCTACCTGAGTCAACAGACTTGCAAAACCTGGTCCATCCACACGATAGTATTTCCAATCTTTCTAATGCTAGATCATCTTCTGTGGCATCTGCGCACCGGAGAGCTTTAGCTGAGAAAGCTGCACTGTTGGTGCGTAAAGAAGCCTTAAATGCTAAGCAACAGAAATTGCTATTGGACTCAGATTGAAAATGCAGAACTAGAAGCTGAAATTGCTTCATCAGACGCCAAGATAAAATTATTGGCAAGTTTTGATACAATCAGGCACAACTTCTCAATATGAAGATGGCATGAATTTGTACTTAGAAAGCCATAAGCAAGCTTTACCTTCATTTAGACCACAGAAATCACCTGTAGAGTTTGCCAGAATATCCACTGTTCCTAAAACACCATTGCAGACAATCCTGCAGTCTAGACCCATTAAGAGGCAATTGAGTGTGGTTGTGGTTATGGTTTTGTGTGTGTGTGTGTGTGTGTGTGTGTGTGTGTGTGTGTGTGTGTGTGAGAGAGAGAGAGAGACAGAGTATTTGTGGGGTGTTTATTTGCACCAGTGCACTTTCAGATCCAAATTTGCTACTATTATCAGTATTTACATCTTGTATCATTACCTGTCAAGATGAAAGTGTTAATAGTGCATTAAGGCAACCTCACTTTAATCACAATTAAAATAAATGCCATTATTAATGCAGGTTTATCTTGGTAAAGAACAACATATTTTTGTGGGTGACCTAGCACGCAAAATAAAGCTAGTTATAACCCAAACTTTGTGGTAAACTGCTGTTCTACAACTTTCTGCAATATGCCCAATATATTGCCAGCCTATGCGACGCAAGTTTTACTTTCACTTTTTTTTCTCCGTTTGGCCAGTGTGCTAAGTTCATGGACACACACATTTCTTTTGCTTTACATAAAAACTGTAGATAGCCTAGTGATTACAAATGGCCTGCTTCTTGACTAAACTGTCAAGACTCAAACTATTTCCTTTTT
>JAGFZM010000115.1:702335-808040 GCA_017657215.1 Limnothrissa miodon | reverse complement strand
TATTCCATTGATGTAACAGTTGGTTTTACAGTAGAAGTGATATAACGGCAAAATATTTTGCATGATGAGGGAAGGCACCCTAACTTAATGTTGCATTTCTTCATAGATTTAATTATTTATATATTCTGTTTTTTAGACAAATATTACGGGAGAACAGCTGCCTACAAACCCTTCTTCAGCATCTGAAATCTCACAGCTTGACTATTGTCAGCAATGCATGTGGAACGCTGTGGAACCTGTCTGCTCGGAACGCCAAGGATCAGGAGACACTCTGGGACATGGGTGCTGTTAGCATGCTAAAGAACCTCATCCACTCCAAACACAAAATGATTGCCATGGGAAGTGCTGCTGCCCTGAGGAACCTCATGGCCAATAGGCCAGCCAAGTATAAGGATGCAAACATCATGTCACCTGGCTCCAGTCTGCCGTCTTTGCATGTTAGGAAACAGAAAGCACTCATTGAGGAGCTTGATGCACAGCATCTCTCAGAGACATTTGACAACATTGATAACCTGAGCCCCAAAGCATCACACAGAAACAAGCCCCGCCACAAACACGCTGTTTATGGGGACTATGATGGTGTCTGTCGGTCTGACGGGTACAACCCTAATGGAGTGGGCATGCGATCACCATACATGAACACACCTGTATTGTCCAGCCCTTCGTCACGTGACAACCGAGGAAACTGTGAAGGAATTAGAGCAGAGAGGGACAGGAGCCTGGACAGAGAGAGGAGAGGGGTGGCGGGGGGTTTCCACTCTGACACTGAAGCTGCTAAACGAACAGGGGTGCAGATACCCACTTCGACTGCCCAGATTGCCATGGTGATGGAAGAAGTTCAGGCCATGCATTTGAGCATGGATGACCGGAATGTAGGGTCAACACCAGACCCCCACTGCGTTCAGGATGACATGAATGGTGTGAGACGTACTGCAGGTGTACATGGTCTATCCAGTGTCTACTACACAAAAGCTGACCACTCTGTTAGACCTTGCCCAATGCCGAAGCTTGAATATCGGGCCTCCAATGACAGTTTAAACAGTGTCAACAGCACAGATGGTTATGGCAAAAGGGGTCAAATGAAGCCATCAGTAGTAGACTCGTACTCAGAAGATGACAGCAAATGCTGTGTTTATAGGAAATACCCTGCTGACCTTGCCCACAAGATCCACAATGCAAACCACATGGAGGACAATGATGGAGAGCTCGACACACCCATTAACTATAGCCTGAAGTACTCTGATGAACAGCTAAACTCTGGGAGACAAAGTCCGAGCCAGAATGAACGGTGGGCTCGCCCCAAGCACATGGAGGAGGACATGAAAAGAGCTGATCAGAAGCCCTCTCGTTCCCAGAGCCCAAGATACCCCATGTACTCTGAAACTAACAGTGATGGGGAGGAGAAACTGAAGTACCAGCCAAGATTTGTCCAGTCAGAGATGGGTGCTAGCTTCAGGTCTAGAGGCCCTAGCAGCGCTGATCAAAATAGTGGTAGCTCGTCTCACGGCTTAAATAAGAAAATTAATCCTCAGATGTGCTCTGTCGATGACTATGTTGATGACAAGCCAACCAATTACAGTGAAAGATATTCAGAGGAAGAGCAGTCTGATGAACAACCAACCAATTACAGCATGAAATACTCAGAAGACCACCATGTAGAGCAACCAATTGATTATAGTCTTAAATACTCTGAGAGTGCCTCCAAAAAGCCCATGTTTAGCCACTCAAAGCCTTCCTCTGCACAAAGTTCTGTCAAAGACCACCTAAGTCAGGACAGCTCATCATCTGTGACCTCAATCAAGAATGCAGGAAGACAGAAGCAGCCCCACCCTGCTCAAACACGATCTGGACCAACACGTGTAATCCAGAAGAGCACCACATGCAAGGCTCCCACAATTAACCAGGAAACACTACAGACCTACTGTGTGGAGGACACCCCAATTTGCTTCTCTAGGGGAAGTTCATTATCATCCTTGTCTTCTGAGGAGGATGAAATGGATGGCTGTAAGGGAAATGCAAGTAGCAATTACCCCACCCTGCCTATCACAGAGAAGGAACCTGCAACAAACCTGGCCCCTGACCAGCGTACAACAGAAAACCAGCCAACTGTCCAGTATGCTAGGATGAAGCCACCAAGGCATCAGTCTCATGTTGGGCATGGGGAAGGGTCCAGACATCACAAAGCAGTTGAGTTCTCCTCTGGAGCAAAGTCACCATCCAAGAGTGGAGCTCAGACACCGAAGAGTCCCCAGGAACACTTCATGCAAGAGACGCCCCTGATGTTTAGCCGTTGCACTTCTGTGAGTTCCCTTGACAGCTTCGAGAGTCACTCCATTGCCAGCTCTGTACAGAGTGAACCATGCAGTGGAATGGTCAGTGGGATCATCAGTCCCAGTGACCTGCCAGACAGTCCTGGCCAAACCATGCCACCCAGCCGCAGCAAGACACCACCACCTCCCCAGCCCCACCCTGTACAAATGAAACAGAAAATGAAAGTGGCTCCTCATTCAGACAAGCGGGAGCTCGCTCCAAAGCATGCTGCTGTAAATGCTGCAGTTCAGAAAGTTCAGGTACTCTCTGACAATGACACGCTGCTGCACTTTGCCACTGAAAGCACTCCAGATGGATTCTCTTGTGCCTCAAGCCTTAGTGCGCTGAGTTTAGATGAGCCATACATTCAGAAAGACTTTGAACTCAAAATAATGCCTCCTGTTCATGAAGATGACATTGGCACTGAAACGGACCATGAGAAAGATGAACCCAAGGAACCACAGAACCTTGAGAAACCTGCTCAGTCATGCGAAGTAGATAAAGATATATTGGATGACTCTGATGATGATGACATAGAAATTCTAGAAGCTTGTATAAACTCAGCCATGCCTACAAAGTCATCTGGCAAGCATAAGAAACAGTCCCCTTCAGGCACTTCAAGGATACCCCCACCAGTGGCCCGCAAACCAAGCCAGCTCCCAGTCTACAAATTGCTTCCTACACAAAACCGAGCACAGCAACAGAAACATGTCGCCATGGCGCATGGCGAGGACCTGCCACGTGTCTACTGTGTTGAAGGAACTCCCATTAATTTCTCAACAGCGACCTCCCTGAGTGATCTCACCATTGATTCCCCTCCAAATGAGCTGGCCAGCACTGAACCTCATGCAGCCCGTGTGGAGCCATCTTCTCAAAGACGTGACACTATTCTGGAAGGGACAAGCGCACAGAGTAAAGACACTGCAGCTTCATCTGTTCCACCAGCTGCCTCTATTGAGAATGAAGGAGACGATATACTTGCAGAGTGCATAAATTCTGCCATGCCCAAAGGAAAAACTCACAAGCCTTTCAGGGTTCAGAAAATGTCTGACCCACCTCAACATCCTGCTACTGCTCCCAGTAGTCTTGTTCAGCAAGATTTTGAGAAGAAAAAGCCAACCTCTCCAGTAAAGCCAATGCCACAAAGTAGTGAATATAGAGCCCGAATGCTGAAAAGGCCAGAAGCATCCAGTGGCTTCTCAGAAGCCTCACCATACTCTGACAAAACTAAGGAAACCAAAAAATTACAACCCAAAGGGGCTACGGCAGAATCACAGAGAGAGGAGAGAACACGCCCTGGATATACATTTGATTCGCCTCACCATTACACACCCATTGAAGGCACGCCCTACTGCTTCTCACGCAATGATTCTTTGAGCTCTCTTGACTTTGAGGATGATGATCTTGACCTCTCTAAAGAAAGGGCCGAACTGCGAAAAGACAAAGATCAAAGGAAAATCCCAGCTAAAAGCAATGTAGAACAACAACAACAGCAGCAAAAGCAACAGCAACAACATCCTGTAAGCTCAAACAGGGGAGGTGCATTTCAGGCTCCTCCAGCAAAGCCCATGCAAAAACCTTCCGTTTTCCCACAAGCATCCAAAGAAACTGCTGGACCTGTGCCTGATGAGAAGCAGAAATTTTCCATTGAGGACACGCCTGTGTGTTTTTCCAGGAATTCTTCTCTCAGTTCCTTGAGTGATATTGACCAAGAAAACAACAACAAAGACCTGCAGCCGAAAGAAGACAACACTCAGGTTGAAGTCCCCAGGCCACAGGCCTCTGGTTATGCACCAAAAGCTTTCCATGTAGAAGACACCCCTGTATGTTTTTCAAGAAATAGCTCTCTTAGTTCCCTTAGCATTGATTCAGAGGACGACCTCCTTCAAGAATGCATCAGCTCTGCCATGCCAAAAAAGAAGAAGCAGCCATCAAGAAACAAGGGAGAAGATCAAAGTGTCATTGAAGAGAAGACCATAGTTGCTGAAGGAATTATGGCAGAAGAGCCAGATCTCATTTTAGATCTGACAGACACACACAGCCCAATTTCAGAGCAAGCCCTCTCTCCAGACTCAGAGTCATTTGACTGGAAAGCTATCCAGGAGGGGGCAAATTCAATTGTTAGCAGTCTACACCAGGCAGCTGCAAGTCTGTCAAGGCAAGGCTCATCTGACTCCGATTCAATCCTGTCCCTAAAATCTGGCATTTCTATTGGATCTCCTTTCCACCTCCCTTCCAATCCAGATGAAAGCAAACCCGCCCCAAGCAAGGGAGGGCCGAGAATATTAAAGCCTGGGGAGAAAAGTTCAATTGAATCGAAAAAGAAGGAAGAGGAAGCCAAAGGCCTTAAAGGAGGCAAGAAGGTCTATAAAAGCCTCATCACAGGCAAGCCTCGTCCCAGTCACGACACAGTGTCCTCCCAGAGACCTGCTCAAGTTCCTGTGATGTCGAGAGGAAGGACAATGACTCATATACCTGGTGTCAGGAGCAGCTCACCAAGCACCAGTCCTGTGCCAAAAAAGCCCCCACCTCGAGGGCACGTTTCAAAGCCCATACCCCAAGGTCTGAACTCTGGGAACTCGCCAAGGGGAATAAAACCCCCAGCCAAGTCTGACCCAAGTCCTGCCAGAGACCCACCAGGATCTCAAGGATCTTCAAGTAAAACCTCCTCTCGATCCGGATCCAGAGATTCAACACCATCCAGACCCCCTCCACAAGCTTTGACTAGACCCATGCAGTCACCAGGGCGAACATCTGTTTCAGTCTCCCCAGGAAGGAATAGTCTGACCCCGCCTAACAAGTTATCCCAGTTACCACGCACTGCATCTCCAAATACTGCCTCCACTAAGCCAGGCTCAGGCCGTATGGCTTACACATCCCCTGGCCGACAAATGGGTCAGCAGTCTCAAGGCAAACAAATAGGAATGCCAAGAAGTGCCAGTGGAATCCCTCGGAGTGAGTCTGCCTCTAAAAGCCTGAACCAATGTGGAGCTTCTGGAACCTCAAAAAAGGTAGAGCTTTCCAGAATGTCCTCTACTAAGTCTAGTGGTAGTGAATCTGATAGATCAGAGAAACCCGGCCTTGTCCGCCAGTCCACCTTCATCAAGGAAGCCCCTAGTCCAACTCTAAAAAGAAAACTGGAAGAGTCTGCCTCATTTGAATCGTTATCCCCCTCCTCTCCAAGTATGTCTCAGTCGCAAACTCCTGTGTCTAGCCCGTCTTTACCTGATATGTCTCTGACTCTGCCCTATCAAGGTAGTGGGTGGAGGAAGTCCCCACACAGCCAGAACTCCTCTGAAAATGGAGATGGAAAATCTCTCAAGAGACAAGACATTGCTCGTTCTCACTCTGAGAGCCCATCTAGACTGCCCATAAACAGGACGGGAACCTGGAAAAGGGAGCATACTAGTAAGCATTCCTCATCCCTCCCCAGAGTCGGCACATGGAAAAGAACTGGCAGCTCCTCTTCCATCCTCTCCGCTTCATCGGAGTCCAGTGAGAAGGGACGAAGCGAAGATGAGAGACAGCCCACAAGCCCAGCCCAAAGAACAGCGCAGGGAAAAGAGGGTGCCCCTTTAAAAGGAACATGGCGGAAGATGAAGGAGAGTGATGTAACTCACACCATGACATTGGATCTTCTGGATCAGGGGGCAGATTCAGGAAACGCCACCGCTGCTGGTCCATCCAAGAATGAGGATGTCTGGGTACGCATTGAAGACTGTCCAATAAACAATCCCAGGTCGGCAAAGTCACCCACAGCTAATTCACCTCCAGTTATTGACTCTGCTCCTCCCAAAATCCCACCCTCTGACCCCAGTGAAATTCATCCTAAACCATCCAGTGTCAGTGACAATGCCAATGCTCGTCGCCTTGGGTCAGAGACAAATCTCAACCTGCTCCGGAGCAGTGAGAGTCTAGACAGGAAAGGTGCCGACATTATCAAGCCGGCTCCAAGCAACCCCAACATTGCCAATGAGAGCTACGAAGTCCCGATTGCCACTGAACGAACCCCCTTTAGTTCCTGTAACTCTAGCAAGCACAGCTCCCCTAGTGGTGCTGTGGCAGCCAGAGTGAGCCCTTTTAACTACACCCCCAGCCCCAGGAAAAGCAGTGCAGACAGTACCACACCACGGCCCTCTCAAATACCTACCCCAGTGACCAGTGGTGTGAAGAAGAGGGACTCAAAAGGGGACACTACAGAGAGTGGCTCTTATATTGTCACTTCTGTCTGAATATCTGTTGTGTAGAGACTGGATACTGGGGACTGGGGGTGTAGGGGTGTGGGGATGGGGAAAGGGTTTTTTTGGGAAACCCCATGTGCTCTTGACTCACCTGGAAACAGACAAAGCACTGTTCTTGACTTGAGTGGAAGAATTAAGGTGTTGTGTACTTGGCCAAACTGAAGGCTTGGTGTCCTTCAGTGGTAGTATTGTGACTGGCACACTTGGTTAGTAAACCAAGAAACTCACAGACTTTATCGAACAAAAACTCTATGTGAATTTATACTGTACAGATTTTAATTATGTATATATTTAATTTAAACCCCTATCGAGATTATGTATCTTGCCTGACTTGACAAAGATAATCACTTAAAGTTGCGTATTTGGAACACTTGCGATGGACTTGAGTAATATTGCTTTTGATTTTCCAAACTGTAAAGGCCTGTATAAAGTCAAAAGCATTTCCATATTGCAGCTTCAAATATATGACCACCTTCCCAGTCCCCTCCTTGCATGAAGCGACCTGATGGTGTATTTTCTGAAGTGAAGATGAGCATTTCTGTGGTCACTTTGACATGTAGTGGTAGCTGTAGTGTAACAATTTTACACTTTTACTCTTTTGCTCTGAAAGCAAGGACTTTATTGTAATGTTTTGAATGAGGATGTTTACGTGGATCATAGATGGTATCAAGTGTAGGTAGATCCATTACTCTGCTGTTTGTTGTATAATGTTGCCAGGTGACTTGGATGTATTTTTATTTTTGTTTTATAATTTCTGACCATCTCTGAATAATTACTTTTAAAAATTAAACAGTTCCTGTAGGTTTTGGTGTTGGTTCTGTTTAAGGCAATTTTACTTCAACATCACCCCATAAAAACAGTATTTGCATAAGCACACAACAGGACAATTTTCTTTTCGTAAAACAAAAAATAAACTGTGTCAATGATCATGTTTATTTCCATCATGCAATAAAGTTGGTTGATGGGTATTTAAAATGAAGCATTTAAATTTACAAATTGTAAACCCACATAATAAACGTTAACATTTGGTGCATTATTGTCTCAGGTTTGTCCATTGGTTTACACAAATAAATCACACATAGTTAATGTCAATAGTGAAGATCTCCTCAAGCCTGGCTTTATATTCCATTAACTTGATCGTTTACCTATGTTATCTTTGTTTAGTTTTAGCACAATTGTAGCAGTGATTACTGTATTCTTAGTTGTATATCCATTTTCAGCGACTCTTCAATTATAAATATGTGACTAATTTGTGGTCTGAGCACACTTTCAAGTACAGTGTTTACCCAGTACAACTTCAGGTTAAACATTGAAACTTATTTAAATATGTCAGTTGCTGGTAGCCTAGACTGGTAGCCTTATTCTTAATATCCACTATATCAATGCAAACTGAAAAATAATTGAATTTACAACTTGTGTAATACTAACTGTGATAGTGGTACTACTCTCAAAAATAATTTTAGCCCAATGTGCTTGAAAGTCTTAGTCATCAAACATTTATAAAGCACATGAAATGGTGCTTAAATGAGGATTTCCTGTCATTCTCACTTCCCTTGCACGCTCAGCTGGCTTGTCTTGGGCGGCAAGTGGGTGACAAGGCACAACACAACACAAGTCAGACGAGGTAAGTTCACAGTTTATATAGACTGCAAGATTTTAAATAGGTTATGCTGTTTTTAATAGTATTCTCAAATAATTAACAAGTTAGAAGTATTTTGGTCACAATGATTCTCAGCTCAGATGTTGCCAATCATTACTGTTCATTATTTGGTCTTAGAAGTTTTTAGTACTTGCTAATATCAGTTGAAGTTTTCAATTAAGTGCTGTTGAATTTTCATTGTGAGATGTTATGCTTTCCATTATCACTGAAAAGCTTTTAAAATTTGTTTCTAGTAGGATGAATTCTGTACATTTTTATAAATATCTGCAAACCCAATTCCAAGAAGCCAGGGAATTGTGTAAACTGTTCTGAATAGTCATGTAAAACAACAGTTGAAATGTATATATTTTGGTTGAATAGGATATTTATGGTCATTTAAGATTTAAGGCCAGCAACATTGCTAAAACCCGTTGTGGCAGCGTCAATCAATGGTAGGAAAATACTTCCTTTGATTAAGCCTAAAGACAACAATACCAAGAATTACCTCCTAGTTCTTGTCCCAGAGGTAATTTTAGCAATCACATTATATAAAATACTATTATTATATAGGCCTATCATTTAGCGTTTTAAGTCCAGGTGAAGGAGTAGACCATAGTCAAGACCCTTACCACCATAACCTTGTGTGCAATTAAGTACTCCACGTCTTAAAATTCTGAGAGAATTTTACAAACAAAAAGGAAAAGAGGTTATGATATCTATCAGAAATTATGTACTTGTACAAAATGTATATTTAAACATTTTATGTGTGCATATTGTGTTCGCATCATTTTATAGTCATTGGACATTGCCACATGCATTACATCAATATTAACTCTTTTCCTTGAGAATGCACACATGGTTGCAGTGATAAGGCACTCAATGGATGTCACCAGAAATGCAATTAATCATTTGCATCCAGACCAACCCCTGTTTTTGCCTTAGACTAGCCACTATTTGCCTTGGCCAGGCAAATACAGTGGCAGTACAGTAGCCAGACAGATATGGTGAAATTGAAATTGTGAAATTGTTGTCCACATTGACATGGCATTCTTGAGAACTTTAGGGGACTGGCTGCAAGAAAGTGGTTGGGTAGAGGCTTTTGTTCAAGCATACATCTCCACAACAGGCACAGCTGAGTCTTTCTTAAAAGAGAGAGCCCACCAAGTAACAGGCAACATTGTACATTTTGCAACGTGCTACATATGATAATTACGTGATTATGCCTTCCTCCAGTAATGTGCTGAGTTTCGATGAATGGTGCAGGAGACAAAAAGATACAGTCCCACAGTTTCAGCATTGGGCCATAGTTATGAAGCTCAAGCAGTCTTTTTTGGTCTTTGTAAGGTCTCTGCGGCCGGGTTCTTTTAACATGTATCTTGATGCCTTGACTGACCTCACAACATGGTGTTTTGCCCTTGATCATACCAATTATGCCAGATGGATTTCGGTACTTTTGAGGGACATGGTATGGCAGAGCTCCCCACCAAGCATCCACAAGTTTGCAAGGAGTTCATGGCTGGCAATTTTGTTGTGCAGAAGACGAAGAGAGTGTTCTCTGCAATTCCCATTGATCAAGCCCATAAGCAGAATAATGCCCATGTGAAGGGGGCTAGTGGAGCCGTTGGCTTGCTAGACAATCCTAGTGCTCTACGGTGGTGGATGGTTGCTGGGCCTGAAGTGGCTAGGGTTATCCTAGAATTTGACGTGGCACATCAGAGTGGCCCTAAGGACAGACTTAGGCATCACCATGATCAAAGCCCAAGTGTCCAAGTGAAATTTGCTAGGGATGTTCAGTGTCTTATAAAGATGATCCTGAAACTTGGGAACAGGGATGTAAATGTGCTTGATTAAAAGAAAAAAGCCCACCCTGTGCAGAATGTTCATCAAATGGACACGATCAATTCAAGTCATTTACACTTGATCGCCTATAGAACAAAACCCATTTATGTTCCCTTTTGTCACAACAAGTTCTATGAAAACTCCCAGCAACAGTCAGCAAAGATTAGTGACACTCAATCTTGAGGAATTCTTCCACCATGGAAATCAGCCCTGCCCTTCTGCTTCCTCTGGGAATGGCAAGCTCAGCCAGTGTACCAAGAGTGATCTTCTATTTTGTCTTGTAGAAGGTTGTCTTCCTAAGTCAGAGGCTCCCAGTGTCTCCTGTTTTGTCCTTGATGGAGCAGCAATCAGACAAATGCTCAGGCCTATTGGCTTAAGAGGATTTGCAGAGCTCATCAAGTGTTCCTTCCTTATATGTCCTTGTATCATCAAAAATGGACTCGTGTTGATTTGGTATGGGACAGGTACAATGTCCAGTGTCCAATGACAGGTACAGCCAACTCCATCAAAGGCACTGCAAGAGCAAAGCGTGGTAAAGGGATCCATAGGCGTATATGTGCTGAAGCAGTTTTGCCAGTGAACTGGCAGAGCTTTGGGTGGATCAAAATAAAACATATCTTTTTCAATACCTTTCAGACATCTTGGTTAAGTAATTTGACCATGGAGAGAAGCAACTTCTCATTACCCTTGGAGGTAACATCTTCTGCAAACCACAGCTGCTTGTTATTTATCTCAATGCAACCATGAGGAAGCAGATAGCATGATGATTTTGCATTCATCTCATGCTGAGCAGAATGGCCATCAAAAGATTCAAACTATTGAAAAATTTGTTTTAGTGTTGGCAGTTTCTGTGGTTAAAAGCCTTGGTGACACTGGGTTGCATTTAGAACAGGGAAGAATATTTAGCACATTGGAGTTCATGAAATAGCTCACAGCCTTGGTCCTGAAAAGGCATGTGTAGAACCTGACAATGTAATAATTTCCAATAATGTAATAACTCCCGATAATGTAATAAATCTCCTCACAAGTCCCTAAAACATGTAATAAAACTTGATCATGTAATAATTTCCCAATATGTAATACTGTGCATTTTCCAATAATGTAAAAATTGCCATACTGGTAATGTAATAAAGTGTTACATTGATGGGGAGTTATTACATTATCAGGTTAGCCTCAATTTTGCAGATTTATGCAGTATTTATGGTGAAATGTAATGCTTTTATCGCAAAGTGATCAATGTTTGCGCTTAACTGCCCTACTATATGGCATGCATGTTTTGAAAATAACAGTATTCAATTTTTATTGACATTTTACCAGGGGCCTATTGCACAAATCTAGGATAAGGTGGTAAAGGGATTAAGCCTGGATATTTTGGTTATTCTGGCTGAATATCATTTGTCAGTTTAGCCCAGATATCCCGGCTTAATCCCTTATCCTAGTGCAATAGGCCCCAAGTGTCCCAGGTTTTTTAGAACTGCGTTTGTAGTCAAAGTGTTTAGTTATAGGCCGCAGGACTTTTTTTTTTAGAGCTTGAAGACTTTTCATCCTAAAAGTTTAACTCTAAACTGGAAATAGGGAATATCAAGAAATACATCACTGGAATGTTGGAGTTAATGTAACCATGATATGTTCCTTGTTTCCTTTCAGCAACAAACATGGTTGACTATGAAGATATCCGTAGCAACGTCTTTTTTGGGCTAAATGAAGAATATTATGGCCAAGGAATTCCAACAATGGAAAGATATAATAACATATCATATGAATCTGAATATGGGTATGACGGATATGATGGATATCCTGCCACAGTGTCAGAGGCTCATGATGCTCCGAAGATTATCTCTGTTATCATCCACATCCTCACTTTCCTTCTTGGTGTTCCTGGCAATGCCTTTGTTCTGTGGATTGCAGGCTTTAAAATGAAGAGGACTGTGAATGTCATGTGGTTCCTCAATCTGGCAATCGCAGACTTTCTTTGCTGCCTCTCTGCCCCCTTCTCCATCTCAGACACTCTTCTGGAGAACCACTGGCCGTACGGAAGCATCATGTGCAAGGTCATCCCAGCATTTGTGGTTCTAAACATGTTCGCCAGTGTCTTCACCCTGGCGTTAATTAGCCTGGATCGCCTGGTGTTGGTGGTCCGACCTGTCTGGGCCCAAAACCACCGGAGCCTGGTGCTGGCGTGGGCCCTCTGTGGACTGGTGTGGTTCCTGGCTGTTCTGCTAAGCTTGCCATCGATGATTCTCAGATCCACAGTAACTCGTCCAAACACAAACCTGACTGTCTGTACATATTATGTCCCACACAATGAAAGTCTCATGAGTAGCATGCAGATAATTCGCTTCTTGCTGGGCTTCTTCTTCCCTCTCCTCCTCATCCTCATCTCCTACATCCTCATTACGGTCAGGGTGCGAAACAGCAGCTTCCATTCCAAAAGAGCCTTCAAGATCATTGTAGCTGTCATTGTGTCCTTCTTTGTGTGCTGGCTGCCTTATCACGCCTTGGGACTTGCTATAGAATTTGGCAATGAAGAGGACCTGGTGAAGCTCCTGGATCAACCAAGCATTGCGCTTGCTTACGTAAACAGCTGCCTCAATCCGCTTTTGTATGTTTTCATGGGTCAGGACTTTAAGGAGAAGGTGCGTCTGTCCCTAAGGCGGATCCTGGAGAATGTTTTCAGCGATGACACCGCTCACTCCAACATGCCCTCCAAGGCCACATCACACATCACACACACATCCTCTTCAGTGACACAAGTTTAGCTGACTTTCAAAAAAGACTCATCTTAGGAATTTGCATTTGTGTATTGTCTGTGTATTTGAGGCTATAAAATACACAAAACATATATTTCTTGACCTTACTGTGTGTTACCACTAGATGGAGCCAGAGTAGAAAAGAGTTCCTTATGTGACTGAACGCATTCACTCACTAACACACAGGACACATTACTCACATTCGCTTCTAACTAATTCTAACTACATTTATGTATTATGTATGCCACTGGCATCCTACAAGCCCTTTTTTCATAACTATAGGAATATGCTCTTGGCCAGGGGAGAACAACAACCTTCGTTCTAGTGGCTGTGGTTGGAGATAAGATCATGGAAGTGAAGAATCAGTGAACAGATCTTATCTTAACTGAATTGCACAGGGGAAATGCCTTTGCTTTCTTGGCTTAAAATGTCAATGTACAGGTTTCCAAAGTTAGTTTATTTCGATTATAAGTAAAATAAAAGTGTAAAACCTGAATATCAATATCATTACACATAGAATCTTCAAGCAATTATCTGTGTTCCTTTTGATTACTGGCTTTCATCCAATGGAAATTCTATATTTTGTCACACAATTAGAATGTCACATGGGCTACAACCAATAAAAAACATAGTTTTTGAAATATATTCATTTAAATATAGGTCCAAACAAGTATTCTGTCCATATATATGGACAGATTTAGATGAAGCCTTTTTATTATTAAAACATAATTGGATAATGTTTACATTGCGGACAACTTGTATAGCCTCCCAAAGATTTTTATTTTTGCTCGTCTTTTCAACCACTACCAAGAGCTGTTTCAGATGTTGATGCACTGTTGGCAGGGTGTCCATGGTAACAATGGTTATATCATTGTGTGGTGACAGCTGTTTTCAACACAATGTGAATGTTTGCATTAATATACACTGACTCTAATAGTCACACTATACTCTCTCTCTCTCTCTCTCTCTCTCTGTCTCTATTTCTTTCTTTCTCTCTCTGTGTGTAAACCTATTGGGCTGCTGAATGAGTCAGTATCCAGAAATAAATGGGTAGTGCCAGTCTATTGAGACAAATTAATTACCAGGGTCAGTGGGTGATGTGTTGGAAAGATTGCTGAGCAAGGGCTTCTTTTTCAGGCATGTACTACAAGGCTGCGCCTTTGCGATATCTATCTCTCACATCAAAGACCAGGGCCATTTATGCCATCAATAATGCCTATTAGACTCAACAGTATCACCTTGACTGGAGGATTTCAGACAGGTGTGAACCAAGGGTCATATTGAGTGAGATTGAGATAATTTGTTTCTCTCTGTTCCCCTGGCATACACACAAATTCAGCTTTCAACTTTTCAGTCACCTTCACCTTCCATGGGTCATACTGGATTGTCTGAACAGAACATGCTGCTTTTTAAAAAATAACTGTGATTTATTTTCTTACATTGTATAAATACTTTGTGATAGTGTGAGGAAAGAAGGTGGTCTTGGCCTTGAGGTCGGGGCAGCCAGGATGCGGATAAGGAAGGTCTACATCCCCAGCCCACGGTGAATCCTCTGGGCCTTCTTGACACTCTCCTCATGGATAATATCCAAGTGTTGGTTACGGACCTTCAGCCTCTCAACCCACTCCTCCCGCAACCTGTTGTGAGAGGGGTACAGAAGCAGGTGCCTTGTAAGCTGGCTTACCACACCAGAACACACCACACCACACCACACCGCTCGCTTCAAAGACTGACAGCAACACACATAATGTGTTCCCTAGGCTCCCTGAATTCCACAGCCACTTCATTTAAGGCCAGTCTGATTTCGAGACACTCATCTTGTTGTTATCAGAACAGGATACAGTCAGACACCTGAATACTCTTTACCATGCAACATGAGCCATAATTAGAGACAATAATTTGAAAACAAATGTGGGTCTCTACACACACACACACACACACACACACACACACACACACACACACACAGACACACACACACACACACAGACACACACACATCAAAATCTTAAGAAATCATAACCTATACACACATTAGAAAATGTTACATAAAATTAGCATCACCGCTTTTATTTCTTTTAGCTCTGTAGTTCTGGTCACAGTTCTGGTACACTGGTCACAGTCTAGTGTAATGGATATTGATTGATGGATAAAACGTGTTGGTAAACACAGGTATTTTTGTATTGTAATGTTTGCTACAAAGAGCAAGATTGACTGCCTTTGCAGTTCCACTAGTATAGAGGAATGTAGCAAAGGTCCCCTCAGGATGTCTTGCATGACACACTTTTCACATTTCTGCTGCAAAATTTATTTACTGTGAATTAATTGAGGAACGTCTCATTTGCTGACTGATTAACATTGTGTCACCTACCCTGGACCTCTTGTTGTTCCTATCAGCTTGCTGTGGCCATGACATATGATCCCAATCACACTTCCCGTATGTCTGTCAGCACCCAACAGGGAATGTTAATTAGGGACAAAGGCATCCTTCATGCCCTCATGATACAATCCCACACTGCATTGCAGGGGGTGTAGTGCATCGTCCGTAAAAACAAAGGAGGATTTAAAGCAAAGCTGTCTGAACTTTGTATCTATAAAATTAACTCTGTCTGACTGTTTATTACACACACACACAAACACACACCTAGTTGGTGAACGTTGGACTAAATATAAAATACACACCCATCTTCTAGTTTGGAGCTTGACTTGGTGTGCCAGTGATCACAACCATAAGCACACACACTCTCACACTCATACACCAGTTCTCTATTGACTTGTCCCCCTCCGCAGTGCTTGTTTGGTGAAGAAGAACCCTGATCTGTATATTCATTACATGCTTATACTGTAAGCCAGCCCGTCTCACATCCAGCAGTTCCAAAGGCTACAAATTCCCATTAATTAGTCTGATGTCCGGAGTGGGGGGATTACCAAACATTTGTACCCCGGGGTAAACTCTAATCCCTGTTGACCTTACCCTCCCTGCTGTTGGCAGTGTAGACCAGTGCGCTTCAGAACAGCACGAAATGTGAGACATTAGAACAGCAGGTCTGAGAACACCAGACACTGCTAGCTGTGGACAATACCTCCACATCCAGGCATAACATCACCAACCTGAGAGACAACATTTTCTTGGAGGTGGGATCATGGCTCATACAACTTCAGTCTTTGCCAGTCTGAGATTGGAAAATGTTGATTCCATGGAATTACAGTCAACTACCCATCATTAGTATACACCTAAACATGTATACTGATACATAATTTTTTAGGTCTATTGGAGAGTAGAAATATACTACTGTCCCTACTATGGTCTTCATCCCACACCCTTTCAAAATATACACCAGTTCTCTGTCAAAAGATTAAATTACAGAGTGAATGAATGTATAATTTTTCATTTTGCTACAATGCAATTGACAATAAGTGGCTATAAATGCGTAAAACTCTTCCATGCTGTTGAAAAAGATCATGATATAATGTTAAAGTTATGTGTTCTGTGAAGTAAAGAATCAATAATTTAAATTATTGACCTTTTTCATGCAATTGTCAGTGACCCCATCAAGACCCCAATTTATCTCTCTCTCTCTTTTCTCCCAGTGTGTGTGGTGTGTTGTCCTATCTTATGGTCCTGATTCTTTTTTATCAATTATGGTGGTCCTCTATCCTATTATAAACTTGAAAGAGGCCCATTCCCTCCGGGCAGAAATGTCTTCTATGATAAAGAGCGTTTTCTGCACAACAGAGCAGAAAAAAAATAATATTAGTGAGGGCTGTTGCCTCGATTGATGACGAAGATACCAACTTTGATAGAGCACTTCTCTTCATTCTGTGTTCCTCATTCCCTGTCATCTGACTGTGGCTCTCAATCTTTTGCTCCCAGAAGTTTCTCAGCTTGTGCTTGTCGTGGATTCGAGCCAAATTCATTTCCTGAAACAATGAGGATAAATTGCTGAGGCAGAGCGGATAAAAGCTACAGTTTAATCAGGTCACAATAATTTAACTGGAGCTCACAACTGATCTGTGAAAGTGAACACATCTCGGCGGAAGATATAGAACTTATTTGATATGTCAGAGATAGGAATGATAAATCACTCACAAAGTTACCTTACTGGGGCACATTTTTTGGAGTATTACTGCAATATCATTGTTTCAGAACATTTACCAAAAAATACACTTTAATTCAATAAAAAAAGTTTCTAGCCCTTCCACACTTTTCATTTTCTTCTTCTTCTCTCTCTCTCTCTCTCTCTCTCTCTCTCTCTCTCTCACACACACACACACACACACACACATAGATCATAAAAAGTCTGTATGTCAAAATATTTAAGCAATATGAATATCTATCAATTAGTATGACTGCCATGATGACTAACTTACCAGTGAATGAAGAGACATACCGTTCCGAGGTCAGAGATCAGCACACATCCTTAGCCCTGAATGGGTCAGGCCAGTCATCCCTCTCTGTGAGTGTTACCTCTGCATCCGTGTCTGTGAGTGCATGTCTCTTTATCTTATATGAGGGAAGCATGAGACACTGAGTGTGGGAGGTGGGTGTCTCTATTCTGTTTTTTTTCTTTCCCATTCTCCTCCCCCTGGAAAAAGGCTAGAGGAGTCGGTTCAAACGCCTCCGTTCCCAGCAGAGCTGGCAGTGAGCTGCGGTGCAAGGCTCTGGGTTTGTCTGGTGACACTGGGCTTAATGCAGTTCCAATCTGGTAACACGGGGTCAGTCTGCAGCTTAGTTCGGGATTAGCCATTTCACACACGTTCCTTTCATCACACCAGAAGCAGAGAGCTCTCTGATCCCTCACACTTCTTCTTTTCTTTCATTTTACGCTTTCACCTTTACCATCTCTCTGTCTCTCTATCTGACATTGCGTTGACGTGCCAAAAAGCTTTCTAGATACAGTATGCATGCATAAAATGCACCACACCAAGGGTTTATTATATATTCGAGGTCATCCATCCTGCAGTTTTATACTGTATGAGAAATTGCATCACAATTTCAAGAATCTGATACTTTACACGGAACACAGAATAGTGAACTGGCTGCTATACTAACTAAATGGGTCACAGATACGCACTTTTAGTTTAATTTCTTCTATTTTATTCCACAGTAGGTTAATAGCCTCTATGCAATAGTCTCTATTGTGTGTAATTGCCTTGTCACAACTGAACCTTTAACACATTGGACATCAACATATCATTAATCCAAGATGCATTGTGCACCCATCTGGCAAATACACTCTCCAAGCTCAGCTCTACCTTCATGCTCAACTATAGAGGTAAATTCATCTTAAATTTCATCATTGTCTTTGGAAAGAGGAGTGCTATGACTAAGTGCCGACTTTGTGTCGGTTGCTGTCCAAAAGTAAAGTAAGTTAACTGCTGTGTGTTATTGTCTCCCTCACAGAGACAGGAGTTAGGAAAAGTACTCCACAGAGCCAGCTGCTGTTCACACAATCATTTTCTTGACAGAAATGGTGCCATCTGAGGTGGTGGAAATACTCCACAGAACCCGTTGTTATTCAGACAATGGTTTTCTTGACAGAGACTGTGCCTTCTGAGACCCTGAGGCTGAATGGCCTTTTAATGACGATTTTTAACTTCTACTGAAGTGTTGATTTTACAGATACTGATATTACTGATCCCTCCAATAAACTGTACCATGGGAATGTATTATTTATTGTTGAATTATTTGCTTACATGGATTTTCACTGACTGATGTACAGAAGCTCAGCATCCTTACCTCTAAGAGATGCACTAAAAGGCACTTTTATGAGCAAATATCTTTAAAGGTCTGGTGTTTAGAAATCCAGGCCATTCAGTAGGAGGAAAGTTAGACACAATGAATGATGAACCATTTAGCTAAGCTTAATGCACGGGACAAGGGAAAAGTGAAGCATTAACAGTGTTCTGATTTTCATTTTATGTTCTCTTCCAAAACTTCCCAGTGACTTTAACCAACAGGGTTATGGGTTGGATTGATCCTTTAACAAAACATAAAAAATTGACTGCTTAAACACTTTATGTATTGCACCAATTCTTATAGAAACCAGTTGCTTTAAATTACTACATTCTGTTTTGTTTATGTTCTAGATGTTAATAGAATGGGTAAAAAGGCAACCATTTAAAAGTTGTTTTGGCATTACTATTATAATGTTAGATTATGCTGTTTTGTTAGAGTCCACTGCACTGATGTTTTCTAGGAACAGTGGCAGTCTTTGGAACATAATATGCAATTATCTGCAGTAATTGTTGTGTACCACAACCCTAATTATCTTTTGTTGAGTACTGTTACCCTAATTATCTTTTGTAGACTCTCAAACTTTACTAAAAGCCCAGAAAATGTAATGACTAAATGTAGTGACTAATTGACCTCTTGTTTCAAAGTGACAGATGAATCCATCCCCTGTGACGACTCTTTAATCTTACATAATTGCTGTCTTCTGATTAGGTGCAGCTCTGATTGACTTCATCATTTTTGCAGGCTCCCTCATATTGCTGCATTGCTGTGCACCATAATTTCAGCTTCAGTGAGTCTGGAAATAATCAACAATACGTCTAATGTAGCCTATAGTTTAAGTTACTTGCACAAGTTTACCTTACCAAATCTGCTATCATCCTAGAACCTTTTTGAGTCCATTGAATAAAGATGGAATGTGTGGGGTGTCCTGTATAGAGCAAATGAAGAATGGACTCTGTGGTCGCTGTTTTAAATACAATTTTTCAATCTGTCATTTGAAATGGAATCTTTAAGAAGTCTAGATTTTGGTGTTTTAAATTTAGAATATAACTTATTACAGGGCAAAAATGAAATTCTAGGTATTCATAATGTGGCACCAAATAATTAACATCTCTAGCAATCTAATCTCCAGCTTCCCCAGTAATCAAATTTGTTCGTGTTTATGTTTATATCTGAACAAAACATGCCAAACATGCCAAGTAGCTCACCCCTGCGAACACCCAAAGATCAACATCATGACTGGCCAATTCCTATCAGTTAAGTCTTGAAAGGTTCATGCTCTAGCCAATGCACCTGCAAGGCAAGCCAGTGGATGCAAGCAAATACGTCAGCCCACCATGTGAGCCGGAGTAAGCTGGGAATTGATAGGTGAGTGGCCTGTGCCAGGCATATATTTGAGTTGAGCAGAAAATGTCAATGAAGCCAGCTAAATCTAAGTGGGCCTCAAAGGAGAAGGGGACTTTTGAACTTTGCTTATAGCGGTAGCAGACACATACCGCACAAGGCGGCAAAGTTATTGTGGATATAATAAGTTATTGTAGATATAATAAAATTCTCTTCCTTCTACAAACTCATCTTCTACAACATAAATCTAATATGCTGATGAAAACTTCATGGTGCCTGGCAAGGAGCTAGGGAGACCCCAATTAAATAAGTATCAGGTTTGGTGAAGATGTGCCAGTCTAGGTGCCAAAGCCTGCTCAGGTCAAACAGTCTGGTTTAGTTATCCTACCATAGAAAAAAGCTTCAACCTTCAACAAATCTGTACCTGAAACTGATGCATGTGCATTGCATAATTGGTGTAGATGCTTGTAGATTTCATCAATAAAACAAAAAAAAAGCTCATTGACTCTTAGGGATTGTGCGTAAAGGATCCGCCAGTTAACATCTCAGCTGCTGTCTACCTCCTCCACGGCACTGAGCACCCTGTTGCCCATCCCTCCTGTCTGACATTTGAGACCCAGACAAACCGTGTGGCACGACAGCAGCCGTGAAGTGGATTATCAGTCCAACTTAATAGACTGAAATGTGTCCTACCGTTAATTCAGCAGGAATGTAACTGGCAGGAACCGGCAGTTAAAAGTGACTGCAGAAGTGGCCATCTGCCTTGAAAGTATATATAACTCATCTTACTGTTTTGGGCTTGCGCATGCTGTCCGATGTCATTTATATGAAACTCATTTAACCTCTTAAGGCACACCCCTATTTTTCCTTTTTTTCAAAACAACGGCATACCCAAATTGAAAGCTTGACAGTTCCTACATAGTTTTAGACTCAGGGATGTGCCTCATACCATTGGAAAGGTGACACCCTCAAGTTTTTTCAAGAGGAATATGTATGTTTCTGTGACATATGGACACAGTGTTATAGAGGTTGGAACTAGGTTTTTTTTCCGCTCATTTCAAATGTCTATGAACTAACTAAGATATGAAGGTACCATCCATATGATACCCCCAAATAAAAAATCTAAGTCCTAACTCCATCTCTCAACCTGTTACACAAAAAAATTGAAGTCTAAAGACCAAAAATATGATTTTTGAATATACATTTTTGAAAAATATGTTTATGCGTTTTGATTGGGACCCCTATGTAAATTCCCATAGAGACTTTTTGTAAACAAGAGGGCCTACTGACATTCAAAAGTTTATAACTTGAAAACCCCTTTACCTAGAAACATAAAATTGGTTTCAAATGAAAGCCAAGACCCTGGGCTTGGTCCAGGACCAAGCACTCAAACCCAAACAAGTCAATGTCCGTGTGCTTGCTTGGACCATGGACTACAGAGAGGTAAACAACAGCTTGAGAGAGAAAAACACAAGAACTCAACTCAATCTGGTCCTGTTTTGTTGTTGTTGCTCTAACAACATAGTTTTGTTACATACTAATTTTAAAGCCTCAGCTTGGGCGGTCTCATCGTGTAAGACAAGTGCTTTTGGAGGAAATCCAGACGCTCAGCACCACCTGGAAGTAGTAGCTGGAAGCAGCCAAGCTCTCAATAGATCCATTATGAGCTGCGGTAGACACAATAGAGGACTAGAGGCTGGTTGTGAATGGCGGCCCAGCACTGTGGAGTGGTGCTATTTGGGTGCCTGAGTACTGTGGCATTATTTGGGTGGCATGTGGCACCTGGCGCCTCAGGGTGAGCGAGAATCAGTAGCACAAAGAGCTCAGGGATGAGTGATGGATCCATTGGCTACGTCTGACCTCCTCCACCCAAATCCCCTTCCCCCTCTGTGACCCCACAGCCAACTGCAGTGATAAGAGTCTTTAATGTCAGCAGCTCGGGGAACAATAAAATGGAAATGACCTCATTGCTGGCCTCGTGCTGTGCCCTCCGACCACTTTCCTCATGGGACGCTCTGGCTGCCAGGGATGAGAAGAAATGAGGTACGTGTGTGGGTGCGTATGTGTGTGAGGGGTGCGAGATGGGTTGAGGCAGACCCACAGAGGTTACAAGGGGTCATGTCGTGCATTACATCGCCGCTGTGAGTCGGATAACAAGATTGAACTTCGACCGTAGAAAGGAGCACTTAACTTGACTTGCCGTCCAATGAAACCGCAGATGCTAAAATACCAGCGTCTCAAGGCAAATGGAGGACTCTAGAAGCACTGGGTGTAAAGAAATATATAGGAGAGCTGTGTCCAAACTGGTCTCTGCTGTACGTTGCAAGCAGGTAAATATGACAAGCTGAAAAAGACTTTAGAGGAAGCCTCACAAACAGAGTGAGCTGAACAAGTGTGAGACAGGAAAGTGTGGGAGGGAAAGAAGTGATGGGGGGAGAGAGAATACAGAGAGGGGGAGAAATGAAGAGAAATTTCAGCGGGCAAAAGAATGGAACGAGGTAGACGGTGTGTTTGGTTTATGTGTGTGTGTGTGTGTGTGTGTGTGTATGTGTGTGTGTATGTGTATATGCATGTGCACAACAGTGGTGTGTATGTGGGTGTGGGTGTATGTGTGTTGAGAAGGAAAGAACACAGTGAGAGAGAGGGGAGAGTAGATGAGTGTCATGTGTGTGTGTGTGTGTGTGTGTGTGTGTGTGTGTAAGACTGAAATTGGAGAGAGCAGTAGACAGAGGGGGCAGACTGTGCCAAGTGCATTGGAGGCAGGAACTCAGTAACAGTGACAGGCCAGAGTGGCTGCAGAGTTAGGACTGATAGTTTTAATCAGACAGCACTGATGGCCCATTGTTTGGGTGCCATCTACTCCCCACCCCATTCACCCCTTCGCTGGATCCCTGATTATACTGTGTGTGTGTGTGTGTGTGTGTGTGTGCATGATTAGATGTGAGATTGCTGAGAGATGGACAGTGTCAGCGTAGTGTGTTGATGTATGTGTATGTGTGTGGGTAGCAGAGTGTGTGTGTGTGTGTGTGTGTGTGAGGGAATGTAGAACATTGGGCAATGTTAAAAAAAGGGAAGGAAACTGTGGCTTGAGGGACTGTGAGAGAAGAAGTCATTTTTAATGTGTTTTGTTTCCTGCTCTTATGAGAAAGCAAAACAATCGCATGACTACGCACAGTTTGTCGCCTTTTAATAGACTCTATACATGTCTGTTGTTTCATGTAAGAGGAATGGCTTTCCAAGTGTCACTGGAGCAAAATATACCCTCTTCATCTTAACTCTTCCGACTGTACCTCTTCTCCAAAAACTACCTGGAATGCACTTACCCTCTTCATACACGCTCACACACATACATTTGAGATCACACTGCTCAGTATCAGTAGTATTTGACTAATGCCAGTTGAGCACAAACTTTGTTTTGTCCATGGTATCACTCTAGGCAGTCACCTTGATGATAATGACTATGGACACCTCCTCATTGTGGGCTTTTTCCTCTCTAAATCAGGAGAGGTACTCGGAGACTAGCCTTGACCAGACAATCCTTCTGCTGTGGCACTCAGTTCACTGCATGTATGACTCTTGTGGAACACTAGGGGGAGCCCACAAGCTGTGGCCCTCTCTAGCGTCATGCTGTGGCCACTACCCAGCTATGCTCAGTGTCTTTTCTCACTCTGCTTTTTTTTTCTCTTTGTGTTCTCTCTTCTCATATTTGACCTCCACTGTTGCTCCGTCTCATTTTTTTTCCTCTTCACTATCTTTTCTTTACCCCTTTCTTTCTTTCCTTCATTATATCTTTCCTTTATTATTTCCCTTTCTTCCTTTCTTTTATTTCCTTTTTTTCATTCATTTCTCTTTCTGGCTATCTCTTTTTCTTCTATTTTTCTCATTCGTTCTGCCCTCTGCCTCTCCACCCCTTTCCTCCTCTGCTCTGAGGCAGCCTGGCGCTCCAGAAGAGATGGGCCCTGGCACCTGTGCCCCTGATGCTGCGCTGCATTAGCATCCAGACAGCTTTCACAGGAGCCTCAGCTTTTATCGTGCTGATGAACCGTGAACAGTGGAGACATTGCTCCACCGATCCACTTGCTGGCCACAGCTTTTCCTTGGGTGTGTTTATCATGTCAAAGTACATATGCAGCGCAAGCTCTCTCTCTCTCCCTCTCTCTCTCTCTCTCTCTCTCTCTCTCTCTGTGTGCATGCACTCTCTTTTTGTGGTTGTCTAGATGCGTGCTGGAAGTCCTTTGCCCTACCACCGCATCGTGTTTCAGTTACTGAACCTCAGCCTTAGAAGAAGGCTAGGTACATTCAGTATACAACTATAATAAATACACTCTAACCAGAACCTTGTGTGACACATCCAGGTTTACTCATCAAACTAATATAAGTGAACAGTTTTGCCAGAGTGAGTGCTCTGTGCACATGACATATGTGTGTTTGGAAACCCACAGGTGATGACACAGTTCTTTTCACTCGCTTGGTGAGCACTGAAGTAGTACTACTGGCCTTGGATTGTGTGTTTGTGTATGGGAGTGTGACTGTGTGCTTGTGTGTGCGTGTGTGTGTGTGCCTGTGTGTGTGGCAGAGCTGGGCTCAGACAAGCATCATCCTCTAGTCAGGTTATGAATACAGTCGGGTGTCTGGCCCAGAGTGATTTGATCTGGCCTGTATTTTCTGGGTGATGTCTGGAATATCCTGTCCTCCAAAGAGGAAGAAGAATTCAGGATCACTGTCACACTGTGTCTCTCTCCCTCTCTGACACTTGCACACACACACACTGCACGAACACCCACATATAAAGCCTTGATCTGGATCAGTGTCCGTCAGTGTCTACAGTACACACACACACACACACACACACACACACAAGCCCTTCAGAGCAGGGTTATTTTGTACCACCGACTAAAAAGCTGTCTCGATATTCCGGTACGTCCCACCATTTTGCTGTCATCACAATGACGGCCCTGGGGACAGGCGGCGCTTTGATGAACTATAAAGTGTTTTGAACATAAAGGGCTGCCAGTCTTCTGCCATCTTCCCCCACCACATCAAAAATCCCAAACAAAGAAAATGTGCGGATTTCTCCTCCAATTTGGAAGAGGGACTGACAGACAGCCTCTCAGAAATATATAAAAGAAGAAGCCGAGTGAATGGGCGAGTGTTTGGGCGTTTGGTGCTCATAACTGCCATTTTGAGAGGTTCTTTATACAAATCCCAACATCCTACACAATCACCCAAATAAGGGTTTTGTTATGCCATGTATACCATAGAGTCCGAACAGTACACCTACCGCCTACTTGCTGTCATAATGTTGTTTTCCTCATCAATCTATTGATTGATCTACTCTCTTCATGGTCTTTGCACATGTGGGTCCTAAAGGGTCACCTCTCAACACCTTCAAGAAGCTATTGAATATCCTTCCTAGAGTGCCACTCCCATTATACATATCTAACAAAACCTCACCAGCTTCCACCTTATGCTTCCCTCTACTAGGCTTCCATCTGCCATACTGTAAGTTGGTAATAAAATGGTAGTGTGAAAGCAGAACCATGGAAAGAACATCCATTGCATCCATTGTCTGTGTGCCATCTACTCCCACAACCCACTCTCCCACCCTCTGCTGGCTCACTGATTATACATGTGTGTGGTGTGTGTGTGTGTGTGTGTGTGTGTGTGTGTGTGTGTGTACGAGTGAGAGACAGTGAGAGAGAGAGAGAGAGAGAGAGAGAGAGAGAGAGAGAGAGAGAGAGATGTGTGAAGTCTGGTATTACAATGGTACAGCAGTTCATTCATTTCAAAGATGCTGCCCATCAAGTCATTCCTACAAGAAGATGGAACTGTGTCTTTGTATTTTTAATGCCTGTGATGGTTACTTAATAGGACTTCTGAGCCCTCACTCGCAGTCTCTTGAGCTTTCAGCACCACCCCTGCCAATCAGTTCACTTCCTGGAGCATGTGCCTGCCAGGAGGTGGCAGTGTTAGTGCGTCAGCACTCTGTAGAGAAAACCACGGCTATCAGCAGCAGTGCAAGCAGGGGTGTTAACAAAAATCCATGTGACAGCGCACCCCCCACCCCTAACACACACACACACTCACTAAGGCATCGTACATCACTCTTTGTAGCCGCAACCGCTCGCCCACATCTTTCAATGGCATGAACGATTACTGCCATTTATAGACAAGCGTCGGATATGATGAAGTGATTGTCTGCCCTCTCACCTATTTTCATGCCCTGTTTACTGCAAGCACACCCCATCTCTGCAGATGTTTACTCAAAGACCTCAAAGCAAATGCTTATGCCATGGGACATTTGTCTTCAAGAGACAAAGAACAACACTGCAACACTTTAATGTCAATTTTACATGTCTTTGACACTGAAGAGAGAGGAGAGTTGGCATATAAATCTGCCATCTATCTCTCTCTTTCTCTGTCTGATGTCTACTGAAGCCAGGGTGTCTTGTCTGTGTGCGTATACAGAGAGTGAAGAGGCATTAGTGGTCGACACCAAGAGCCGCTCAAGTCGTTTAAACTGTGAACAGCCAGGGTTTCATATGCTTTGTTGTGATGATGGTGGTACTGGCCCACCATTACCCCCCATCAGAATGTATCTAATTGTCATGCTAAAAGAAACCTAATTTTGTCTGACTTACGTCAATTAGTGTTGCTGTAGTTGTCCTAAGAAGGACAATTAGGACAGTTACAGGTGCTCTTTAACTATACTGTTCTAGCATTACTCAACTTAACCTTACATTTCATGTCATACTACATGGGTGCCTACTCTAATACAAAGTACCTATTGGGTCAGAACATAAAATGATAAATAAATACAGTTTTTATGGCCTTTGCCACCATATGGTATGCAGTGGTCACTAGCTGGTGTGAGGGAAAAGGAGGGGATGGGGGCCCTGTAACCTCTGATGCGGAGGGTTCCGGAACGTTTAGGCTGAGCAATCTGAAGGAGGAGTCGTCAGTCACAGAATCACAGCACTCCCTTGTCTTTGCTCATACCTCATACCCTCCCTACTCTCCAGCACCACACACACAGACATACTGCACAGACACAAGCATACACGCTCATGCACACACACACACAGACACATACTATCCCGTCTCTTCACTTGATCTCTCTCTCTCTCTCTCTCTCTCTCTCTCAATCTCTCTCTCTCGATATATATATATATATATATATATATACACAGTATTGTGGTTTTGTATGTATCTATGAGTGTGTGTATAAATGTTGCCACCGTTGCCATCTTTGAATTTCCCTTGGTCTTTCTCTCTCTCTCTCTCTCTCTCTCTCTCTCTCTCTCTCTGTGTGTGTGTGTCTGTGCATCCACACAAAGTAAATGTTGTTGCTTTCCCAGTCTACTTACAAATACCTGCTCTTGTGGCAGTGGCCATACGTTCTGTGGAGAGTAGTTTGGTGTTGGGTAGTTAGTTTTATTTAGGGTGGCTTAAGAATTCAAGGCTCCTGTTTTTTTAGCATGTTAGGAGGGGACCCTGGGTCTGGCAGATAAAAACTGGGTATCTGGTCCGGAGGAGTTTGGTGTCAGGGTCCTTATCACCCCTTGATACGTGGAGCTCCTCAAAGGTTTGCCCAGCTGTGTAGAAACCAGATGGCCCTGGGAAAGCGGAGATCCATGGAGATGGTTCCCTGAGATAAGCCCTGCATCCTCATAAGGCAATGAGCAAAGGCAGAGAGGCCAAAAAGCAAAGATAAACACCAAAATAGATTTGCCTCATAGGTGGGCGCTACATGGAGTATACTTGTTGTACTGGTTGTTTATTTCTGCACAGCTTCGGTGTAACCTGTTTTCTAACTCACTCGTTGATGCTGCCAGCGCCTCCCCAGCCCCCTTTCGGCTTGTTAAGGGTAAACACAAGCTCCCGCCACTGTGATATATTGCATTGTCTGTTGTGTGAGTTTAAGTCAGACAGCACTTTCCTGTTAACCAATCCCCCCCAGCCCCCTCCCCCCACCCTCGATTACCCACCAATCCCCCTTCCACCTCCTCCAAGTCTCCCTAAACACACACACACACACACACACATACCCACTCACACACACATTACCGGGGTCCTCTGACTGTCTTCAGTCCCTGCACAGGGCCTGCTGACAAGCCCCTGATGGCTTTTCTCCTGTTTACCCTTCCCAGGCCTGTTAACTGCCACGCAAGAGAGGCATTTGCTACTGCCACACGAATGAACACACCACACAGCAGAGCCCAATGGCCCACTCCAATCCCTGGGAGAGGACAGAGAGGGAGAGTGATGGAGAGACAGGGAGAACTAAGGGGAAGGAAGATGTGATGAACATTGAGAACAAAGAGAGAAAAAGGGATTTGAACTTTTGTTGATTTTCTGTTCCATTACTGCTGCATGAGTAGCTTTGGAGTGCCAGCAAATAATCATTACAATTCAGATAAATAAATACAAGTTCATTATTTTCCCAAATGTGTTTCTAAAACAAAACAAAACAAAACTGGGTACCGTTAAAATATGGTAGATTTTTTTCAGATCAGTGAACAATAAGATTTTAGGCTAGGTGGTTACCTCAAACTATTTTTTTGTTAATCCTCCAGTGACTGTGTTAAATAGGCAAAGCACTAAATCTTTAACAAAATGTTTCTTGTGTCATGTTGCGTCCTGTGAGAGCTCACTCTTATTGTTCCCATCATGTTGGATACACCTTCTTCTGTGTTATATCAAAAAGATCTTTGCTTTCTGGAGATTTTGTATAATAATTCAAAGGTTTTCAGTTAACAGTCAGAAACTCTGTAACATTAAGGCAGTATTGTGTGCATAATTACATCTCTGCACAAAAGTAAGCTGTGATACAAGTTATGCTTTTGCATGGTGTACAGTCACAGACACATGTCTTAGTCACTTTGTATAGAACAGACACATAAAGTGTAATGGGCAGAACATCACGATGACTGACTGATCAACAACAAAAAATCCCAGACAGGATCCGTAAACAACAATACAAAGTATCAGCTGAAATCTGAGACTGCAAGAAGTCTGTGCTATCCACACAAAATCCTTCCACAGTGTTCCACCATCCCATTTAGCATACAAGCCTATACAGCCCTTCAGCCCCCCCACAGCTTTATTTTTACCAGCTAACTGATTGTGTGATCCCTAATGTGAAGCCATTTCCCAAAAGCATTTACAGATAAAGGCAAGATGCTCCCTGCATGCTTCACAAAGACTTTTCCAGAGGCTCGGGCATCAGATGCGATACTATTGATTCCCCTATGATGCGCCAGTGGGGAGCTGGCAATGGGGAGAAGGGATATGAACCTGCCGGGAGGACATCTGAGGCAAAGAGCACATGCTGAGTAGGGGCCTTTCAGAATGGACCTGCTTGGTTCCTACAACACCACCGTATCTTTTAATCCCCTTTGAGGTGAATGTGAACTCAACTCAGTTCGGCGCTCCCCATTGCATTCACAAAACTGAAGGGTCAGAAGAACAGACACTTCAGAGGTTATCATTTGCTTGTTTTTCTTTCCAAATTTAACTTATACTTTAAGTCCTGAGCTACAGACTTAGTCAAACCAAAAGTGTTTTTTATAGGTATCGTTTTAGCGAATTGGTCATACTATAGTCGAGAGAGAGAGAGAGAGAGAGAGTGAGAGTGATGGGTGGGGCAGGGAAATGACCACTGATCAGATCTGTGGAATCAGAAATGCAAAAATAAACAAATATCAGATAGGAAACTGACACTGATTATCTCACAACAAGGTTTCTGTCTACAAGAATTTTGTTGCATGCACCCATAGATCTCAACTTGGGTGGGTGTATGAAGCAGAGCACTGGAACACTACTTTTTCAGAGGGGAATATGCCAATACACAAACAAACAGAAACCAGACCAGGGGTTTTGATCTAGTTTTTAAAACCTGCTATAGCTTGCAAGGGGAGTCCTATTTATTGAAAAATAACAATAATTTATAGACCAAATGAACAAAGTAATGGCCAAAATGAGAAAAACTGGCATCCTGGTACAAATAATCTCACACTTCTGTCGATATATAAAAAGTTGCCATTGCAGTGACACTCCAATTTGTAAGATCTTGAACCAGGCAAGGAGTTCCATGATTTTATAACCCTTCATTCATAACATGTCTTTACTCAAAAGTTAGTGTGAATACAACATTAAAGGGCATACAAAATTAATGGGCAATTAATTGTTCCACTTTGCACAAAAAAACATGGACTCAGTAAAGATAACAAGCAAGTCATCACACACCAAATGCACAAACATAAAGCACTGTGATTAGCTGGCAAAGGTATGTGTTTATTTTAGTTAAGGGGAAAGTGACATAGACCTCAGCAGTGATGGGATGGGTCACAGAAGTTTTATCAAACCACTGATACCAGTAAACAAACATTTCAGTTACAAATAAGAGAAAAAGATAAGTCATACAAACATTTAGCTTCTGCAAGTTAAAAGTAAATTAAAGTGGATGATTATCATATACAAACTTACTCAGCATTGAGGTTAACAGTCCCCAGCACACATATACTCTACACACATTTTGAATTTACAAAACACTAAGAGCGTTCATGTGCATAATATCAGTATAAACTCATTTTGTTAACCTAGAGACAACAAAGCTCACATTAAAAATCCAAAAAGAAAAATCTTTATGTACAGACTCCATCTTTAAAATTGCACTTTCAATTTTCACAGCATGAACTTCCACTGGAAGCAAATTTCATCTCAGTGCCATCGTATTCTTCACTTTAACCGCGACAATATTGACTCTTCTGAGATTTTCTTTCACAGTCACAGGTGGTTGATATGTTTAACACAGGATGTAATGGGGAAAAAGCAGCATACAAAGAGACATGTTTTTGAGATGAAACTGCTAATGTCTTTTCCCTCACAGGATGAGATGCAAAAGCAGAGGAGCAACACACCAGAGGAACTTGATTTGGAGCAATGTGGGGGCACTGGCGTGAAACCACAAGACTTCCTGAGAGTCATCTGCAAGCAAAAAGAAAAGGAGAAAAGAAGCAGAGTTTTGCATGAATGAAGCAGGAATGTGAATAAGGGGACCACAAGCCATTAACACATACTACAACCTGAAAAGTTGGCTGGTGAATCTTTTGTGAGTTTCCTGAGGTAAGAAAAGGTACCCTGTGATGATAGGAGGGCCCACATTCTATCAACTACTCAGGTGTGAATGTTCCCTTCACGGTCTATTCACAGGCTGGCTGGAAAGACCTTTACCTATACCACTGTTTCTCACAAACTCACTGAAAATGTATCACACAGTCTAAGCTACTTCAAATGAATATGAATGCAATTTTAGACTTTGGGTAAAAAAAAAAAAAAACTGCCCATACATTTACATCTACACAGCATAAATAAGGAAGCCAATGTTAGGCCCCCACTTCACATTATCGGTGCAGTGCAAGAAAAAGCATATGTACAATATAGATCTTAGATCAATTTAGATCTTACATACCACAGTCTTTGTGAAATACTTGGGGAAAGCAATGGAGAACTCCATATCCACAACGACAGTAAGAACAGCCTTTTTGAACCCATTCTCCATGAGGGATAACGCCACAGTACCTGTGTACAACAGATGTTCCATGTAAATGAAATGCACATGATATTTTATTTAACTTTATAGTCCCACCAACAAAAAAACATGGCAACCTACCTCACACGTTCATCATATTCACAGCTCCGACCAGTAAAGTGTCGAGGACAAGCGCAAAAGCTTCCAAGGATACAGGTTCCACCATTTTTACAGCAGTGGCGACTTTGTTTAGCGCCTGAAATATCCAAGATGCAAGAAAAGCTTGTTATTAATAGTCCGATTTGGTAGGCTATGCAGAGTATCCTACATTAGTTTTTTTTACTGTTTTTTTTTTCAAAACAGTAGTCTAGCCTACATGTCAAAAGCGGACATTGACTCACATGGTCAAAGAAATAGTCTACATCTACAGATTAGTAGGTTTCTTAAACCCATAACATGGCTTACATTAGAATGAAATTTGTGTGGGTATGCCCGCATTAGAGGCCTCCAGCTCAGGTGGTGCGCTGTGCCCCATCTTTCTTTAAGTGAACGTCACAGTCAAAGAACCCACTCCCCAGTACATACTTCCTGTGAGGCCGATGAAAGGCAAAACGGTGTCGGTGTTGCTGTTTTTTCGGCTGTCGGCGAGTGAATTCATCTCATTGAACTGATTTAGATATCCCGCACGTCGCGTTGGCTTTTCCGGCGATTTAGATTTCACGCAGTCCACCCCATCACAAGCTGTTCACAAACGAAAAAGACCTTTTTGCTATGTAGAATACTGGATAATCTGTAGGCAAGAATGCATAGTCTACTAGAAGGCCTAATTGAGAAACCAGGTAACTTACCTGATCCAGTAACGTGACCAGTATACGCAGCCAGTAATACTCTAAAAAAGAAAACAAACCATTAGCCAATGGATCAGTTGGACCGGTAGAGACTACTAAATGACATAAATGGCACTTACATGGCGACGTAAATCATTCTGTTTCTGTTCTTGGCCCAACTATGAATGAAAAAAAAAGGTAAATAGCCTAGCACAGTAACTAGGTAGCTCCAAGCTTGCAAACAACTCTACAGTTACTCCAAATCCGACATTGTTCTAATCCAGAGACTCACATCATGATAAATCCTCGGGCCTGATGGTCAGACCCAGCCCACTCCCACAGAGGACAATTAACACCATAAGACCCAGCCTCCTCCGGTTTATAGACATGCATGAAGTAACCATTTGCAAAGGTTTCCAGATGTTAATGTGGTTTACCGGACACTTCCCTGGCTCTTAATGTCGCCCGACTAATTAAAATAGTTAAATTGCCATGATTACAACGAATTATGATAAAACGTATACCCAAATCACCTCTGGCTCGATCTGCATGTGCCAGATTTTAAGGAAGGCCTATGGTAGTGCTAGTGCAGAACATTAAAAGTAGCTACATGGAAAAGAGACCTTAATTTAAGTGAATAAGGCTACCGTTCACCTGCGCAAAAGAGCAGAATGTAAGTAGCATTCTGATGTTGGGCCAGTGTTTTCTTTATGCTGCTTGGGAATATTTTTTAAATCTTCAACTAAAACAATTTACACTACTTAGATACTTGCAGTAGTCTATAGGCATATTGTTGTTCCACACATTCTGCTTCTGTCCAAATAATAGTCAGACCAGGTCTTGTAAAATGTTTCAAAAGAAAAAAAATACTGTTTATAAACAGTTCCATAGATGTATAAACTCTAAGCATAATCCGTTCCAACTAATGAGCAAAAAGCTGAAGAGTATAGCCTGTTTTCAAGATCTCCAGATGTACTGAAACATAGGTTATGTGGATAAAAAATATAAATTTTAATTGCCTGTTGTTGGATGTTTTTCTTTAGGACAACCAAAAGAATGCTGACATGTAGTTCAAACTGCATGTTTGTTAATAATTAAGATCTTTATTGGTAGAAATAGTATGTACACCAGGGGTTTCCAACTGTGTTTCCTCCAAGAGCTACTTTGACCAAATCATTATGACGGAGAGCTGCATTACTGATAGTCCTGAAGATAAATGTAAAAAATCCTTTGCCATCACACTCACAGTGCTGTTCAAGCATTCATCTGTGGTATCATATTGTGGCCTTTATTTTCCATATGTCGACAACCAACATCTATTCCCTTCTGAGAGAAGTAAAACTGGAATCCTTTCTGTTTATATAAAGCTGTATTTTGACAGATTTAACACATTTTGTGACCATGTTATGAGACTTATTTACATTTTCTTTGACCCTGTGGAGAGCTACTCTTAAGCACATTGTGAGCTAGTGGTCCTGAGCTACCTGTTGAAGACCCCCGACGTAGACTAATTAAATGTTGCAGTGCTGTTTCTGCTTGTGGCACACTCACATCATTTGTGCTGTTGATAAGATGAGGGGATGAGGGTAGAACATATGAAGGCACTATCAGATTGAAATATGCAGTGTGGACTGCTCCTAAATCTTTTGTTTGTCAAATGGATAGTTACAGTAGGCCTTACTTGTGGATCTCACACAAGTGCTTCAGTAAAGTGCAACGAGTGAATCTTTGGTCATGAACACTACTAGAACAGCATGCAGTATCACTCCACAAACAGCTGGGTTGTTATTCAGTTAATCTGTGCTTTGTTGCCAAATTTTATTAGCCATGAAATAGGAAGAAAAAATGCCTATATTAACAAATGCTGTGCTTAGTTATCTTGTGAGTGAGTTTGAGCAGAATATTCTTATTCTGCAGTAGACTCCACTACCCCTCCCCCCAGCTAATGGGGAAGAGCCATACTAAGTTCTCTCCCTGCCTCACAGCAGTACCACTCTGCCTCAGCCCATGGCTTTCCTTTGATGAGCTCTCTCAGACTGTTCTGGTGTGACGGGTTACTAAATAAAGTGGGAGTCCGTATCGTTAGGCCACATGGGCAAGGGGGGTTTCAATGGTGACCCCAAGAAGTCAGGGGTTAGACAGAAATTATGTCTCACGTGTGCCAGCAGATGTTTGGGTCGAGAACGGTCCTAAATCACCCACCGGACAGCGAGACGGACGAGTCAAGCCCCATCTAAGATGACTTGCTCAGGAGACACTGAGGCCTGGTTTGGCCCCTGAGCACAAAATGGCTGACCTTGGTGTCATTGTCAAGTAAATAACCTCATCTATCACTCTCTCTGTGGAGTCAAAAGGAGAGATTTATGTGTGTGATTTCTAGCAGTGAAGTGTGGCCCAATAAATAACCACTTTGTGGCCAAAAGATCATCATAGCAAGTGCAGTGGAAAAGACAAAATCTAATTTTTTATTTTATTTAATTTTTTTTTACCCAACAGTTCATACAGTTATATTAGGAGTGGGGGAGATTGGCTATTGAATTCTCTTACACAATTGTGATGTGCACCCAGTGAACTTTAATTACCGGTGAGAAAATTAGACCACTCAAATGATGAATCGAAGCTGGTTTAGACTTGGGCACTAAAGTGACCGTGAAGCAGAATAGGGACCTATTGAGCGGCCAAGGTCACAGATCTTTCCGGAGTTTCTGTCTTTCTTGGAATGGCCTTAGGGACTCTGTGTATGTGTGACAGAAATAGAGGGAAGTCAAAAGGTGATTTACTCGACTCTGTGCCCAGGTGCAACTCAGTCTGCAGAAACTGACAACCTGTCATGTTTTCCGTCAGGGGTGCATGTGCGATAATTAGAGTGACAGAAGAGGGAAAAGGGGAATTGGACGTGCAGACTCACATGGATTGGGAGATGGGTGGGGTGTTGGGGGCTTGGCATTCAGTAGAGTAGTGAAAAGAGCTAAAAAAAAGCAGCCTGGTTGTTATGATTGGCCAGGAGGTACTTTCTCAGACAACCACACTAAGAAACCAATATTGTTATATATTGTTAATATATTGTATAATATTCTACTATTACAATAGTGTAGAGTGGCCCACAGAAAGGATACTGCAGAGGAGTCATGTAGTGTATTTAGATTTGGAAGCTGCTGAGGACCAGAGGACATTTAAAGCCCTAATAAACACTGCTGTGTGTGTGTGTCAGGCTACAATATTATGTTTGCCACTCAGTTTCTTTTATTGATACAGAAATCTGTCTTGCAGACCACTTCATATAGTAGATATAACTCCATTAAAACACCTTTTACGTGTGTGTCGAGCTCAAAATAAGCCCAATAAAAGATGATTACGAGATGAGGTGGAAATCAGAAACCTTTGCACTTTTTATAAAGCTAATGTGTCCATGTGGTCTAGCACTCCGTAAACATGATTTACATCGTCTACAGCTCCTCCTGTTGGTTGCTTAGTTTTACTGCTGCTAATAAGCAACACCTGCTGGAGCCCAATTAGTCTGTACATTCTGGCTGGGTGCGTTTTACAAGAGTACCATAGGCAAAAAAATCACATAAAACATCCTTGTATGTAAATGCACACCTTGCCGTAGCAGCTGTTTTTGGGTTGGTTTTGATGTTGGAAAATGCTTTCGTGTAGACTTAAGGTACCACTGCTAATTTCTGTTGGTTTTGAGTAGCATCCTTAAACATTGTTAACACACACATACACACACGCACATACAACATTGCAATGCATCTGTACAACTCCTCAGAGCATTCTTCCCACACATACACTTCCATAAATTCATTATGGCTACTTTTTCCCCATGGGGATTCTGCCTGCGTGCTCAGAGCACGCACTGGAAGTAGCCAGTCTCTTGAAGCGCAGCCAGCAGTTGTCAGGCGGTTGCGTGTTTGTCACTCTGCACCCTGTTGGACTACTTCCAGGTCACAGCGGTTAGCTAATGGTCTTGCAGTTAAACAAGGCCTTTTTAATGTGGATTGGATGGAGGCTAATTCACACCATCACGGTGTAGCAAGTGTTAGAATGATGATACGTAGCATGCTGTATACCAGCACGCAAGACAAATGAACAGTGTCTGTCAGGGCAATTGCTCTCATCATTACTGGGATGGACATGCAGCCACAAATTCAGTGTAGTGAAACCCTACACCAGCACAGTGTTATGTTTAGTCCATGAGGTAGGGCATGTGTCAAACCATATCAGGTGGCAGACGTCGGGTTCCCAAATGTGGTGCCCGTGCTGTGGAGCTGAATGTGAACCAGTGTCAAGGTGGCAGGCACCATGTCAAGTGTGTACTTTTCACCGTGTCATCGTACTGGCAAACTGGCATTATGGTGCCCCTGTGCAGATTTATGCATTTGTGAATGAGTGAATGAGTTATGTGTAAGATGTAGACCGTATGTTTCAGCAGGAATTGATGTGATATTTGCAAGCTCAAGGTTAAAAGAGATACCTCCCCCCTGCACTGTGGTGGTGGAGGCTATGAAAATTGAGAGGAATATTTATGATACTGTAGAAGTCAAGGCAAAGCTCTACATTGATCCAAAGGGCAGTCAAATGTCAACAGCTTTACCACCAGCTGATCTGTGCTTGTTAAATTCACACAGTCATTTAACTAATTCCCTTTTCCTCTCACGCCATACTTCAGATATTTGTAATCCATCCATGAATCTGTTTTTATAAGGGTTTAAGTAGTCATACATGCTAGTCATAAACATTTTTCACATTTAAAGAAACATTTACTTTCAGCAGAATATCAAGAATATTTGGGGTGAATTAAATATAATACTAAATGTTAAATCAGTGGATATCCACAGTTGTATGCTTTGTTACCCTTCAGTTTGACTTCTGTCTGAGCCGGCTGGCTGGTATTTCGCCCAAAGAGAGTGAAATCACATGACTCTGTGGGAGAGCCACATACAGACCTGATTAACAATTGGATTGGAAAAGAAACTGACAAAATTGACATATGAATCTTTATCAGACATTCAAAGGTTGACAGTTTTATTCCTAATGAGCTGTCTCTCCCCTTCTGCTATGATCCCCTTTGGTTCACTTTGAAAGGTTAAAAAAATCAAGATGTCATCAGCTTTAAACAAACCACAGAGCTGTGAGCTTCACAGTGACCTGCTGCTGTCAAAACTTAGTGCTAATCCCAATTTCAATATACCGTTTAAAAGGGTGAATTAAATGTAATTTAATTGTCTAATTGTATAGGACTGTTTCACAAAGGTTGTGATACTCTATAAATCCTAAATGAAAAGTGTTGTTGATTAATTGTTGACAAGCAGTGCAGTAAGAAAAGGAAAAGTAAACACTGACAATGTTAGTCAAAGTAGAAAGTGTGGGAATTTTTTTGCAGCAATTGGTCACTACATGTGATCTGATCTTCACTCACCAGTATGGCTAAACACATGTGCTAAAACTAATATACCGTAGTACCACAGAAGTAAATGTATCTAGTGTCATTACTGAAAACATCCAAGAAATTTCAAGTTTTTTGTGAAAATGTAAAGCAGATCAACCCGATGTTATCTCTCCTTTTGTAGATTTAGTGATCAATTAATTAAGGCACACCCGCCCATATATGGGACGCCCATAAAAACTTACTTCCAACCTCTATCACTCTGTGTCCATATGTCACAGAAACATACATATTACTCTAGACAAAACTTGAGGGTGTCACCTTTCCAATGGTATGAGGCACATCCCTGAGTCTAAAACTATGTAGGAACTGTCAAGCTTTCAATTTGGGTATGCCGTTGTTTTGAAAAAAAGGAAAAATAGGGGTGTGCCTTAAGAGGTTAATGCAAAAAAGGGATTCACATAGCCTACTTCCTACTCTACTTTTACAGGACTAAAACATGCCTATAGTAGGGGGAAGTGTTTGTGGCATGGGCAGCTTGCTTATGGATAGATGCATTTCAGTTTTAATTAAACACAGGTTTTGAGTATATGCTGCCATCCAGACAATGCTGTCTTCTGGGAAGCATTACATGGTAAAAATGCTTTGTTTGGGAACTAAATCTGTCCCCTTTTGATGTAACATAGAATGAAAAACACCATAAAGAACACAGATCAAATGAAATACTTGAATAAGACATTTAGTTTTTAACCCTCTATAGTCCTAATAAAGAATATATGTTACATAAAAATATTATGTATCACAAGGTAATGGCAACTGTTTTATTTCCTTATGTCTGAGAACCCTTTTTAAGTGATTTTTGTAAGTTGTCAAGTTAACACTCTTAGTTCTTATCTGGGATAGGAAGCAGATGTAGTAACTCACCGTTTGACCATTGTTTGAGGGTGCTGTCTAAATTACTTTGTCCAGTTAGGGTATATATTTGTGGACTATTTGGCCACAATTTGTGGCCACTATTTTCCACCTTGCGGTTTCTGCCAAGAAAATGCTGTGTAGTTTTTCATGATATTGCTATGTAAAAAACTGTTCATTACTAAGAAATCATTCATTGCTGTTGATGAAATCATCTAATTTTAAACGTGAATCTGTGTGACAAAATCATCATCATCATTCATAGCTGGGTAGTGATATAATTCACTCAACAGTGCATAAGATACCTTTTCACAAGAGAGAGAATTTATACTTTTCTTTCCTTCTCTAAACATTTAAAGCAGGGTCTCAAACATAAGGCTTGGGTTCATTGCCTACTAAAAATAGTTTTATCCATGCACAAGAAAATCTTCTTGTGGTTTTAGTGAACAAGAAAATCTTAATGTGTGCAATTGTATTTGTCTACTGGCAGCTCCATATACTCAGCATTTCACTATTGAAATCAACCAATTGGTGTGCATCAGGCTTACTGTCACGATAGGAAGAACAATTAAGTATGAGGAAGTCAAAATAGACACAATTGGACTGTACCAGATGATCTGATTAGATGTCCTTAAACCCAAAGAAACACCCAACTATGGAGTTAGGGCAGCCCTCTAATGAAAACGCTAATGCAAATATGGCTTGTGGTGAAAATAAGTTTGACCCTCCTGATTAAAGTTCATTATTTTGCACAGAATAGGCTAGTTAATTTCTGCTTATGTACAATACAAATTAGTATATTATTAGTTTTAGACATTTAGACATTAGAGCAGGGGTGGGCACACATCTTGACTCGTGGGCCACAGTGGGTTATAAAATTTAATAAAGGGGCCGTGCCAGTAGCAGATAGATGTAGTGTGAAGTAATATAAATGACATGTAAAGGCTATTATATTTCACAGTTTTGGCCTTTAATAGGTGGTAAAGGATGGGTATGCAAGGCTTTCTTTTAATGCATTTAACAACAGTTAGCAGAAATTGCAGGGAAAATACTAAATAAAGGTTTGATAATGTTATTGAATATAATTTCAAAAGGTTTGGTGGGCCGGACTAAAAAGCCAAATATCGTATATGGCCCCCGGGCCTTAGTTTGCCCATGCCTGCATTAGAGGATCTGCTTGTTGAGATACTTTATCCTTTAGGAGTAAGAGCTTGGCCCCTGCAGTAACAAGCAGTCCCTGAAGGATATGATGGGCACCATTACAGTTATTGTTGGCCCCTCTAACAATTAGAACTCTTTGAAGCTGCTCACACTACCCACATAAACAGGTTTAAATTTACTTAGAATTTTATGTCAACTGCATATGCATGAAATAACCAATTTTTTAATTGGTTGGAAGTAATGTCGTGTTTTTTTGTAAGTGCCATTCGTAAATCAAATTTGAAAACAGCAACTGTTTTCCGTTTGTCTCATATGCTTCAAAAGTTTGTGTGTGTGTATGTGTGTGTGTGTGTGTGTGTGTGTGTGTGTGTGTTTGTAAGGGGTGTGAGGAAAGAGTGAGTGTGTCAGAAGGGGTCACATAATCAGATTGCACACATCCCCTCTGAATCAGATAAATGTTGAACTGATATTAACTGATATTACTGTATGGGAATTATTTGACAACCAGTTAAAAATATATCTACTGAAATCTATGAGAATAAGGGGAAACCTGTTTCGATGCATCAACACTCTTAGATGATATGCTGTGACAGTGCTTATGCTCAATGGCTTACTGATATGATGTCTGTTTGGGTATATTCACAGATTATGCAGGGCAAATCCTGAATCATCAGATAGCAACTCCGTTGCCAGCATGCTAATTGACCTCCGAGACATCTTTAGTTCCTGCCATTGACACCAGGAACACAAGTCATGTAGGCTATCATTGCTCTTGGCAGGTGAATGCATCATGCTGGGAAAAAGTGGTAGCTGTTTGTGTGTGTGTGTGTCTGTTGTTTCCTCTTCGAACACTAAAATGTAGGATTTTCCTGCAGTTTCACTTGCATAGGTAGCAATACAGCAACCACACCTGATAGATTGGAATTTCATAGGAGATAGATAGATTGGAATTTCAGTGGTGATATTGAACAATATCGCCACTGGTGACTCTTCTCAACTAATAATCACTCCGCCAACGGCATCCCATGTTCTTTGATTTAGTAGTTTAAACCAACATTCCATTCATGCGCATTGAAAGCAGAGGCTACAAACAAGCAAAATGTCCGACGACATATTTAATATAACTTTTGATCTAAAATATGAATATTCATCAGATGAAGAACAGGAGAGGCAAGCACATATTGTAGATGCATCCCCGAAACCAAGACGAGCTTGACAGCATTGAGAAGAACCGACACCAAAGCAATACAGTGAGGCAGCCTCATCTTGCAAATTATAAGTAACTATTTGTTGCATCGCAGCAACAAGGAGGATGGCAAATAATAAATTATCCTTCCTAAAAATGCACTCTGGTATCTTTTTTTTGTTGGCAACTGAACTGTTGTATAAAACAGTTCCATACTCGTGGTCGGGTGTTGGCCAATATCGCCACGGCTGTGGTCAGCCTTCGGCTTCGTGCCTACGGCGAACCACAACCGTGGCCATATTGGCCAACAACACCGCTCCCACTCGTGCGATAATGCTTAAATGTTCCGTTGTGTTTCTAGGTCATTTTAGATATTTTAACACAGCACACACAATAACACAATTAATAACACAAAATTAATTGTTAATTCAATTCTGCTTGCAAAATGATTGTACAAATAAATGAATGTTTCCCTGACAAAAGGCTAAAAATAGTGTTTAGCTATATAAGTGGGATCATATGTTGTGTCTGTGTTAGTGGATATGGTAGTCACTCAGCCCTCTTCAGTACATGTGATCCATTCCATCTCTACCACGAAGGGACAACTTGTGCTCTACTATTTATATGCCTGCTAGGGCCAGATTCACTCCTTAGATGTAGCTTCATATGGTGTCAGGGCTTAAAGTATCCCTGCACTATGCCGGATCTCCGGCGTGCGGCCGTGAGGGTGGGGAAAAAGCCTGCGCATGCAGTTTAATATTTTCGAGCCAATTTATTTCACCTACCAATGAGAAACGCAGCTTTAACAAACGTTACAAATCTATAAGAAGCAGAGAAGGCGGGTCCTTGCAATACGGTATGTTTGACACCAGTGCTGAAGCCTAGTCTACTCATGATACGCGGTATAACCATCTTAAAAGAAATTGGGTTTGCGAATAACCAATAAAACTTGGGCAAAGATACGGTGCCTATCAAAACATTTTCTGAAACAATCCAATCGCTCAACAAACGTTAATGAATGGTTGTATGTTCTCCTAGCCCATAGGCAAATTAGTGTCAACAACTTTTGAAAGCATTAAATCACCCATCAAGAAATCAACGTCACCTAATTACCTTCATCCAACGGAACCTAACAACAACGAACAGCTTCAAAAGTTACCACTTCTGGTGTCGAGGCCGGGAGGCTGGCTTGGCAATGGAAAGTGAGACTTAACGTTACGGAAAGAAAGCGTAAAATGAATCGAAACCAGGCGTCCCTATGAGCAGAAGCCGACGTTTCTGAAATTGTTCACCGCCGAGAATGAACATGACAACATTAGCAGCAATAGCCTACCTGTGATAAGTGGAAATACTTAAATATTCACATTAGCAGGTTAGCCCACATTGTGTTCTCACTAAAGGATTTACTTTGCTCCATGACTTGGTAGGCCTATATAATTTTGGTGTAGGCCTAAACTTAAAAATGGTTAAAATTATCTCTAAAATAGGCTACTTAATACTGTAATATAGTTAACTATATTGCCTCAAAAGATGCAGCAGACTGGTTATAGGCTATATAGTCTATAATATAGTATAGTATACTATATTTAAATGTAGACATATAGTCTACATTTAAAAGAATGCAGCATACTTTTTAAATAAAACTAAGGTTTTTTTTTAATAGTTTAGTTAGGCCTATAAGTTTATTTTTATAGCGCATTTCATACACAAAGTACATTTCATACTCAAAAAGTGCAGGCTCAGGATTTTTTTTACTTTAACCCCTGTGGTGTCACCCGTAGATTTTTCAGTCTTGGCAGGGCTATTGCTTACTTATATTTAGCACATATTTTTTTTTATAGCTATGCAGTTGACCCTATTCCAAGGATGAGAATAAATATGGGTCACAACTCATTTCTTTAAGGTGATCTTACCGGGCAGTAGATTCAAGCAGCACATATTGTTATGGTTTGAATATACATAAAATATAATTGTATCTGTAATACACATACAAAAAATGTATAGATGCTACTGCAGGTTTGAGGTTGGCAATGGCAGGGCAAATGGGATATCTTGTTGTACTAAAATCTCTCTCTCTGCGTGCTTGCCTTTCATTTGATGCAATCTATTTCTCTACTTGGAATTTGCTCAAAAAACCTATAGTGGAGTTGTAACAAGCATAACCATTGTGAAATAGAGTTGGACCATTTGGACATGCCACCTCAGCTGCTGTTCTCAGTACCGTCAGGCTTACAAGGGGACAGGCAGATTATAGCCTCTCTCTATATATACTGTATATAGGTGGAATAAATATATATATATACAGGTTATATGCATGTATATTCCAACTATTTTGGAACCATTTCCTTACCACAGGTGTGTTACAGGAAAGTGCCCCGGTGCTTGCGATTGTAACATCTAAATTTTGTCCATGCCCTGAGAATAAGGATATGGCATCTGAAGACTAGCATGCTTATTGCTTGTCCTATAGTAAGGCGAGGGTAAGGGAGCTGCATCATTCTTAATGGTCTATAAATAGTGAGGGCCCAAGCATCCCAAGCATGGTCACACGGGTCCAGTTAATTACAGTTGACACTTTGCAATATATAGGAGTTGCTTCTGTCTGCCAGTGGAACAGGATATCAATAGGTTTGCCCCAGGAGCTGTGAATCTGGTGAGTTTTCTTGTTTATCTTTTTTTTTTTAAATTATTTTATTAAATGTAGCAGTTGTCAGCTATGCTGGTCAGGAATATTTAAACTATTTTGTAAATGCTTTGTATTTTAATGAAGTAATAATGGCTGTTGAAAGGATGCACTCTCATTTGAATGATTTTATTTATATGGTGATTGTGTGCTCCTTTAAAGATAAGAGCAAAATTAAAAATGGACCACATTTTTTATGTGCAGAAATATATAACAGCTCTTTTTTTAAATCAAGAAAATAACTATTCATTATCTTTTCTCCTCTAAGCATTGCTATCTCAATATGCACACTATGCGTGTGGCAGGTAGATGGCGTTTCTTTATTTTCCTTAGTGTTTAATATAACATGTAGTATGACGCCTGGTGTCTCTCTTACATGCACCCACACACCCATCAGCATGTATTTTTATCAGAGAGACCTGACTTATATATGGCTTTGGGTTGCAATCCTAAAACTGTGGTGCACACATAAAACATTGACATGGTTGGCTAATGTATTTATAAAATGCTACAGAAGTCACTGGCATGGGAAATACTCCTCACCCCTACTCATGCTTTAATTTTTCACATACTTACCCACAAATCAACACATCACATTTAATATGTTGTCTTCACGCATTGTGGTAGACGTGAATTACTGAAAATGATTTGTTTTGACTGGCCGTAGAGATAGACGGGATGGCGGAGTCAGAGGCAGTTATCTGCAATGCAATCCTGATAAAGAATGTGTGGGAAATCAGGGCCAGAGATCAATTCCAGAAGCAGTACAATGAAGTAGCACGGGTGGAGAAAAGTGCATTGCAACGGTAAGAGACTTGCTTTCTTTAATTGTTTGCATTCATCATAATGGCCACTTACAGGGGACTCTTTTGAGAATGGATGTATGTGAACAGTGTGTGTGTGTGTGTGTATGATGGTATACCTTTGGTCAGAGAGCTCTGAATGAGAGCAACCTTACATTTTTCAGAGTTGCTGTCAAGAGAATAGGTTTACCAACTTTAGAAAAAAAGCATGTTTCAAGTGTTACACACTTTGATGTGTAGACAATTGCAGTAGTAAGTACAAGGGAGCCTTTATTACTCAAGAAGCATACAACATGCTACTAACTGAAGTTATTTTTAAACTGTGTTGCCATGTGAAAAATGCCTGCACTGACATTTATAAGCATGCATAAGTGAGACAATGGGCCTTCCTTCCAAAAGCTTGCTCTGTATTTGTCTCAAACCATCCAAATATCAGATGACCTACATTATCCCAAGGAACACAAGGAGCAGTATGCCGTGTTAAGCCACCATATGTTTCAAACTAAAATTAGACTGCACATATTAATGACAGAGTAAGGGACCCATGACCTTTCCGTGCTTCACTGTGACAGTAAAAGCTCAGTCTTTTCGGATATTATTTCAGGCTTGCCCCACCTCAATGCAAACAAAACCAGAGACAGATGTGTGCACACACACACACACACTCTTGCTCTCTCACTCACACACACACACATACACACACACACACACACACACACATACAGTGGTCTATAGTCTATTAAATACTAAGCAGAAATAAACTTGACGCTCAACACATGCCACACTCATTTAGTACTGTCATGCATGAAAAAAAAGAGAGAGAGATTACATGAAAATGATACATATTTAAATCATACATCTTTCAGTCATTCTATCACAGAACTGCTCCAACCTCACTGTCAGATCAAAGCTATTCAGAGTTTTACATTACTGAGTGAAGTAGACCGGGACCTTGGGTTCATTTATATTTCCCCTGGTTGGCGAGCAGGGATTTTCTTAATGCTCTTCTGGATACTGAAGCACTTTGCTCCAATTTCACAGGTTCTACATCAACATTGATTTCCATTATCGGTTGTCCTCTAAAAGAACATTACCCTATCAACCTGCGTCTCCTTAGGAAACCTTTTGGGACATGCCCTAACCACCCCAGTGATGTCACACAGTATTTAATTGTACCCTTGATTAGCTTTTCTTCTATTTCAAGGAAGGTTTCTTGATCAATAATGAACTCTCTTAGGTTACAAAAGCTGTAAGTTCGACATTTCTGAGGCAGAGACTTAAAATGCTCAGTTTAAAGTATTTTTTTTATTACATGGAAAATGCATGTAATCAAGCTATTTGTCTTTCACATTATAATAAAACGGGAATTAATTATTTCTTCTTTGCAGGATCAACCAAGAATGGAAGAGCCGTATGGGCGACAAGTACAAGCCTCGTAAGAGAAAGGAAACAACCATCCCTGTACCCCAGGCAGCACCACCAAAAGTCAGAATATCTGTGAGCAAAACAAGGTCGCCACCAGAATTCAACAGGCCAGGTGGCCTCCAAGTTGGTCGTCAGCATGTGGAAAAGAAAGGCCTTGTTAAGAGTGACAAGCTTGCCTTGTTGTCATTACTGAAAATCTCCCAACCCAATGGGTCAGCATGGTCATCGTCTTGGAAGTTCTCCAAGCCACCAGGAGAGGGTTCAAACAAAGTAGAAGGCTCAGAATGGGGGAAAGCATGGAAGTGCATTAATTTTCAGCCACAGCTTGATGGGAAAGCTTGGATAGAGCAAGACTATACAAATGCTAACAGCGTCCTCAATGGTGAGATGAGCTTGTGGGAAAAATCTCATAGGCTATTTGATATGGAGCAGTCTTTGGAGAATCACATGCCATCAGAGTGGGAGTCATCCTGGAAATATAAAAAATCTTCAGGGAAGAAAATGGGGGGCACTACCAATGAGGCCATGTTTGGACTGATGGCACGGCTAATGCACCTTGAAGCATCACAGCACAAAAATGAAGAAAAGTCTATATCTGGATGGGTTGAGTCTTGGAAGAGCACAAAACCATCTGAAAATGGAGATGTGTGCTTTGAGACTCAAAGTGAAGAAATTAATCAACAAGGCGAGGAAGACCAAAGCCAGTCCAAATGGGGGGCATCTTGGAAATATCTAAATCATCAGTTCCATTCTGTATCAAACTCTCCTTCAAAAAAGTCAAAGAGCCGTGGGTGGGCTGAAGCTTGGAAAGTCTCAAAACCAGTAGAATACCATGATGAGCCCTCAGGACCTCAATGTTTTGATGTAATGGATCATGAACCACTAGATCCCTATATTCATGGTGCCATAATGCCTGTATCTATGGCAGACAAATACAAATACAGGGCTAACCAATTTTATGAGGGTAAAAACATACTGGCTGAATGGGAGAAGTCTTGGGAGGCTGCTAAAAACATGTCTGTTCTAGCAAATGTGAAGCCAAGAAAGAAAGTAGAACCCAAAGGAGAAGAAAAGAAAGATGAACAAAAGAAGGTAAAGGAAAATGAAGATGATGGATTACCTAAAAGACTCAAGCCAAAAGATAGACTGGAAGTTCAGGAAAAGCGTGCAACACCTCTTTCAGAATGTGATTTTTCTTGTGAGTGGAATGAGTCTTGGAAACTCCCCAGGTCTCAGTCTAAGAAAGACCATTGGGGAAAGCAAGATAACACTGGTGTAGTGAATGGGCCAATGGTCCTCCAACCCCATCTGAAGAAAAGATGTCTTGCTGATTGGAAGGAATCATGGAAATGTTCAAGATCTCGACCTAGCTTTGGCAGGCCCTCCTCCACTGAGTGGAAAGACTCAAGCTTACTGGGTTATGAACTCAAAAAAGGTAAAGAACAGTGGATGAAACAGATGGGCATTGATAAATATCAGGCAAAAAAATATGAAGTTTTCTCTCTCCCAAAAAGGGGCACAAGAGCAGAGACACAGGTTTCTATTGATACTAAGGATAAGTATACCTTTTCCAATGAATGGAAAGAGTCCCACCATGCTATTAATCATCAGATTAAAATGGAAGAAGCCAGAGCCAGATCTAATAGATCAAATCCTTTCAGAAAGCCAGGGAAAGGAGAGACACCAGTAGCTGACTGGTCCAAATCATGGAAATCCATAAATGTTAATCTACAACAAGACAATAGTCTTTGGGATCAAGGCTGGTCCTCCACTGAAAATATCAGGCAAGATCGATGGATGAGGGAGCAAGAATTCTTTAATTCAGAGGTTCCTCACAATGGCCCAACTGGATTCAGAGGGTGGGGCGACTCTTGGAGGGGCACCAGAAGACATCACCGTGTAGAGGGTGCAACTGCCGGTCAACCGTCTACCCACCAACAGCAGCACAGGAGATCTTTTATTTCTGGAGGATGGAACAACTCCTGGACAGTTTCAAGCACCCGGTTCAGACATACACTCCGTGATAGACCCTCTATGACAGAGTGGTCAGATTCATGGGAGTTTTCAGGCCTCAATTGGTATGAGCGTCCACCAACAGAAAACAGACTTGAAAAGTCCATGGAGATTATACCGAGGAAATCTCTCTGCCGTGTGCCAAAAGTTGGACAGTTGAGCAGATCTTTCAATCCTGAGGTATTTAAGGAGAGAATTCCCCATTCACAATGGATTGATTCATCTAGGATGGCAAAACTCACGAGACACCACAGCAGATTCACTTTCAAAAATAAATCTCACTTGACCCATCCCCTCCATGAAGTGTTAGATGTTAAAGAATCAAAGAACACATGGAAGTTTGTCAATCTTCTTTCTCATCAGGACAAGCCACTCTGGGAAAGAGGTTGGGAGACCTTTGAATTGGAAAAACGACCCCCAGTGCCTGAATACGTACCCATGACTGATGAAGCACATGGAAAACTTTCAGAGTGGAGTGTGTCATGGAAGATTTGTGGCCCACAACCTGAGGATTGGGATGACACTTCAAAATTATTCCATCGTAAAGATAAAGTACTGTGGTCAAGGAAAAGGTGCAATGACTACCTCTTTTCTCGCTTGGACTCGATTACACTCGCACAGAGATTGTGGGGCACATCTTGGAGATTTATGAAGCTTGAGAGCATTCTTATGCCCCAGATAAGCACCACCACATCAACACAGTCAGATAGCTCACATGCTAAGTCAGAAATGTTTAAATCCAAAAAGCATCTTTATTCTGACATAGAAAAAAATGCACCAGCACTAAAGAGGTGGACAGATGCCACAAAGTTAGCCAAAACCCAACCTCGATCAAAGAGAGGTCCAGTCAAAGGAGGCAAGAGCAAGGTAGAGCCTGAGAGCATTTCTTTGGAATGGGTTGAGTCATGGAAGTTTTCAAATGATTTTATTAGTAGCCATACAGAAAAAATATCTTGGTCCGAGTGGGCCAATTCTTGGAAGTTCCTCTTGACATCTTACCCACCAGAAAAGAAAGGAAAGTCAATTTAAGAACATCTGATATAATAGTTTTAGTTATTTACAGATACAATTCAACTCCACTCACTTAACAAAATGTTCTTGATATTATGTCATCATAAGTCTTATATTTTTAAAATTGTTCAAGAACAGCAAGCACAAAAACCTTGTGGTTTTGGGAGGTGCTAGTGGCTGGTTGAAGTAGACAACATTACCAAAAAATAATTTTCTACCAAGTAAAATTGTACTGTGCAATAAAGAATCTATGAAGTCAAGCTGTGCTGTTTTCTTTTGCCTTTGCATGCTCAGAGCAACTAGGGATAGTGTATACTTTGTATATGTGTCATTTCATAGTGCACTATAGTGTATACAATTGTGTGACAACATGAGCTGGATTTCCATTCAACTTCTTTGCCCAACGCATTTAACTTGAACGAATAAGAAGTCCCTTAATGTGAACATTGATGAGAGTCTTTAGACATTATTCTGTTAAATTCACATTACAATGGTGTTGTCCTGCTGACAATATGTTAAAATCCCACAGCCAGGCGGAGTATGTTATTAATGTCCAAAAATACAAACAGATTCTTGAGCTGATTTTTTTGCGGCAATGCAACCTGTTAATTTGCGACCCTCGTCATATTAACAGATGTTGAGGAACAAAAGAAACCAGGGAAATAGCTCTTTAACAATTGGTTTAGATACTGGAGTGAAATTCCTTATCTTTAGAAGTAAACTAGCCAAAAAAAAACAGATTTTTATCAAATGTATAGTTTGGTCCTTGATTGTGATTGGTTAAATCGCTAACCATGTCATCATAAAATCCACAACATACCACAGCTTCCACATTTGGTTTTACTTCGCTGCACCATAGACAAGTGAACAATGACATTGCTTGCATATTTCAAAGCAAACATTTGTTGCTTTACAAAGTACACAATTCAAAAGTCTACTCCCGTCACTATTCAATCATTTTGATGAGTGAATGAATTGGATTGTGTTATTTCCAGTCCTGTTTCACAGGTGAATAAGTGTGGGTGATTTGGTTAACTGGCTCCAATTGTGAAAGGGATCTTGAGAAAAATAGTAAAACATGCTCCAGGAAAACTTCTCATACCCTACCTTTAATTGAACAACAACAACAACAAACTCTGTTAATGTTGTTCAGTGCTGACAGCCATTGGCAGGCATTGACAGGCTAATTTCCAAAAACCTCACTTTTGTTTCACTCTCTGTCATTGTGTAAAGCTAGCCATTGAAGACATAAATGAACTGGCCCTGCAGGGTATAAATCTGTTTTACTGGGAGAGGATCCAGACAGACTGCCTAAGCAAATAAAACTAATTTCTTAAGTTCAGACGAAATGTGTAGGTAAGTACAGAGTTTTCATTTAATAACAACATTCCTAACAATATCAAAGATCAAAACCCCATCTAACCTGGGTTATATATAGCTAAGAAATATAGTTAAAGTCGTTTAAGTCCCATTTACTGTGAGGTGCTTTTTGCCATCATAATTTCTTCACATCCTTAGGGAAGGGTTGAGCAGCTGAAGACAAGTGTGCCTGTTGCTTGTGCCACAGTAAGATGAGAGTGAGAGAGTCGTAGGCTGTCTCTTATAGTCTATAAATAGCAATGGCCAAAGTGTTTTGGTCACACGGGTACAGTTAATTACAGTTGACACTTACTGCGATATATAGGCATTGCTTCTGCTTGCCTGTGGGAACATCTACAGGTTTGTCAAGGGAGCTGTGACTAGTGAGTTTTCCTATTTTCCTTTTAATGTTGTTATGATTGCATTTGTTTGTGTTAACTTATATTCTGTGCAAACAAGTATAAAAGTATAAGTATAAAATTGGTATCTTCAGTGTGCTTCTCACATGTTAATGCAGCATTTAATAAAGTTTAGTGAAGGGTGACCACTGGGACATCTTTGCCTTTGACAGCCTATCTTTAATTTGTGTGGTGTTTGGATGTTCCTGAAACATAAGAGTTAAAAAATCATATCAAATTTGGCCTTTGAAATGGTGAAATAAGAATGTTTTTGTCTTGTTTTCCTCTAAGCAATTATATACACTGTTTTAAGTATTTTTTTTATTGTTGTTGTAGGCTACTACTGAACATTGTAGCAGGACATGAAATGAACATGCAGTTTTATGTAAGTGATATAAAAATATGTGGTAGATTGCAATCCTAGAATTATGGTGCACAGCTGAAACATTGAAGTGTTGACTAGTACAGTTGTGCAATTACACTGCAAAAGATTCTTGCATGGAATGCCTCCCATACCCCACTGTAGGAGTTCTCAAGTGTTGTTGTCATATGATTTTTATTTTTAATTATATAATAAATCAACTGAAAAAAAAAACAACAAAAACAATGCCTGAAAGCAGGCGCGGACTGGACGGTCTGGCATTCTGGCAAATGCCAGAAGGGCCGCGCAGTTTCTTGGGCCGGCCGAGCACGCTACTTTTAATCACAGCAGCCCATTGAGATATTTACGCGGCCCACTCACGATTATGAACATTTTAATATAAGTTACAAATGAATAGTTAAAGTTAATGTTTATTTTTTGTCCAACATCACTTCCTATTTATGTAAAGAGTGAACTTCATTTGTATTTATACGACATACACCTGTATACATTACAGTCATGGTGTATTTAAAGTTTTACATCAGCCTCCTTTTTTGTAGGGAGTTTCTTGTTCGGATTTTGAAAAAAAGGTTCAGGGTTTGAAATAAAACAAATCTACTGGTATTTTGTTTTTGATTGTTTGAGAAAATTAAAATGATGCAATGCCTTCTGGGAATTTCAAGGCAGAATGGCGTGAACCGCGTCTGCACGTTTGTGTGATGGAAGTTGGACTAACGTAAGTGGTGGTAAAGTCGTTCAGCTGTGTGATTATACATTTAACTGGTATTATAAACATAAATACAGACACTAAGCGTCAGAAGAGGGAAGCAGAGGAAAAGAAAGACAAGATCAAGAAAACACTGCTGTCTGAGGGCGACAAATGCACAAAATTGGATTCATTTTTTCAATCGACTCCAACTTAAAGGGATAGTTCGGTTTTTAACACATTGAGCCCCTTTCACAGGCTGTCTAAAATGCAATAAAGTGGTTGACATCAAAATTTTGACAATTGCTTCTGTCTCGGCTATTTGGGAAATGTAGAATCACCTCTGCCTCCCTTCAAAATGGCTAGCAATGGGCATGTGTTGTTTCTATCCTTAAAACACTGGTTTTAAAAAAGTACTACTCACCAAGTGGTTAGTGGTGCTCAATGATGTTCCAAAACATGTATCGTAGCGAAATAAAGCTTCTGTCATTTTTTATTTGGCACTTTGTTTATATGAAGGAGCAAATAGATCCCTTTGGGACTTACAAAATGGCAAATAAAACATGACAGAAACTGTATTTTGCTACGATACTTGGGTTGGAACATCAACAAATGCCACTAATCACTCCATGAGTAGCACTTTTTTAAAACCAGTCTTCAAAGGATAGAAACAACACATGCCCATTGCTAGCCATTTTAAAGGCAGGCAGAGGCGATTCTATATTTCCCAAATAGCCGAGACAGGAGCAATCATCAAGATTTTGGTGTCAACCACTTTATTTCATTTTAGACAACCTGTGAAAGGGGCTCAATGTGTTAAAAACTGAACTATCCCTTTAAGCTAGCGCTAGACTAACATTAACACTAGCAGCGACCGACGACCGGGTTGCAGAGAAGAGCTCCTTCGCATTTGTTAACTGCATGACGGTAAGACAAGTGTTTTTTTTTAATGTGGGGCGGCTGGCTCTAACAATTTATTCGTCATGGTTTATTTGTGCATTGATGACAATTTTCTGTGTAGTTGTTTGGGAGTTTATCTGCATCATCAGTGGGGCTATCAAAAATGCTGCTCTTTTTGTGCGTTGTGTCTAACGTTACATCTGCGAGGTGGGCCGCTTGTGGGTGCAAATGCCAGGGCCGTTTTTTTTATCCCAGTCTGCCACAGCCTGAAAGTGCATTTTTCTGTCCTTCTGGGGATGTGTGATTCTGTAGTTAAATGAAATTAAAGATAAACAAATTGAACTGATTATTGATTATCCAGTGCCTTCTTCCATGTTATATTCCCCAAACTAGATATAATCTTCCCCACAAACCTCTGAATTGTAAACCTATTTGAGAAGCTCGGTTAATACATGACAGTCAGTCATATTCATTTGCGGTGCATATGAGATACTCAATTGTTTCATGTTTTTTTTTCTCGTAACTAACTGTACTCCAACAACAACAACAACAAAAAAAACAACGGCAGCAAAATTGCCAGGCCTGTTGAGTTGTTGATTTCAGATTTCTACAAAAGGCGTCTGAGAACTGACAAACATTTGCTTTTAATTCAGCAAAGCTCACAGCCAAATGCATCGCTGTGGCAGGGAGTTAGCATGAGTACTCTCTCTCTCTCTCTCACACACACACTGAGTGCAGCCCTCAGTGGTGAGGGAATAGGAAGAAATGGGGAGAGCAGTGGGCCTGCTGGCTTGACAAGTGTGGCTTAAAACCTGATTAATCATCTCAACAGCTTTGCTCCTCTCTGCTTCAGATTCAGCATTGGTCTTACAGATGGTATAGGACAAGCCAAAAAATTAGAGGGGAGTATATTATTGACACTTTGTGGTCCATAGCCTCACTGTAATCATAAGGTGCTGTGGCAACATTTACCTTCATTCTGATCTACCACTGGGCAACAAAAATGATGGGGCAGATCTTGAAGGCTGGTGAACCCAGATTAATAACACCACTTCTAATTTATCATATATCATAACTTCCATCAAGGTGTACAGGTCAGATTAAATTAATCTCTCAAGTCAACTTGTGGCAAAGAGAAGACCTAGTAAGACAAAACAGAGGTTCATAATATATATTTAATTACTACAATTACAAAGTTATTCCTTTACCATGGCCATGTAATTCCATGTATATGAAGCAGTCTCTCCACTGTGTTGCCACGCTGCTCTACATTTACCTAAATTGTCCTGAAATGTAGTTCCCAATTGATGGTCATTTTGAATTAAACAAATTATGAATATGCAGGAAAAATATTGAGGAAATGCAAAATGGCAGGTAATGCTAGTGCAATGTGCACACCTTAGATATAAAGATTCTCTTATATCCACACATAAGCATTATTTTATCTCTCAGACATTTTAAATAGAAGAAGTTTTAGTCAGTTAGTTAACTATAGTAACTACATATCTTAAAAAGTGCAAGTCAATTAAAAATGTTAAAATGTAACACATATAATCATTATAGAGATGACGGCTAAATACCTTTGCTAACATAGGGTCAATAAGACTAAGCAAACATTTTCTTTTGTTCTCACGCATTTGGTATTTTAAGTTCATGCACAAGACTCTGGCTGTCCTCAGCTACTGCAGATGTGAGCTGTGCAGATGTTGGCTTGGATTTGTACATAGGTGGGAGATCAGGTTAGAAAACAATTAGAATCTTTATCATCATCAAGTTTATTTACACACACAAGGAATTTAGTCTCTGCATTTGACCCAATTGTAAATTGGTGAATCACACACAGCACACAGTGAAACAAACACTAACCCAGATCAGTGGGCTGCTTGCTACAGCGGCGCCAGGCGAGCATTGAGGGGTTAGACATCTTGTTCAAGGGCTTTGCCCACTTAAACTGCAGGACCACTGGTGAGTGATTGACCCGGCAGCCGAAGCCCTAACCAATAGGCCATGGCTGCCCGAAATGTGCAAGTGCAGTTTGTCTTGGTTGACCATTAGGGGGCATTCTTCCCTGAGGGAAGTTCCCTCTGTTCATTACATTCTCAGTGTCCCACTGCAGTGATGGGGACACTCTTTAGAATCAGATGCCACCCTGCTAATTTAACCATAGTCCCTGGCACACTGAGATCAGGAAATAGAGTAGGGGGATTCCTGGTGTCTTGGCTGAATTCTTGCATCACTCTGGTTAGTGTGTTAATTAAGTTTATGTAAATACGTTTATGTAAATCCTCCCCCCTCTTTTCAAAGATGATGTGCTGTATAAATGTGAAGTATATGTTGTTATTATTGTTTTTGTTTTCACTACCAAGATTCCTTTCCCCCCTGAATGTCAGTTCCATCGGTTCAGCAACTACCCTTTTAAGACCGAAGTGTAAGACAGGCAAAAGCAACTGTTCATCCTGTCAGTATGTAATTGCACTATACAACTCTTTATACCAGAGGAATTTCCCATACATCATGAAAACAGGGATATGCAACTGAAGACAAATTTGCTTGTTGCTTGTGCCACAGTAAAACTAGACTGGGGGAGTTGGATCCCCCTTTAGGGACTATAAATAGCAATAGCAAAGCAAAGCATCTTGGTCACACGGGTCCAGTTGGTAACAGACACTTTGCAATATATAGGAGTTGCTTCAGCTTACCGGTGGGAATAGACTTTCTTCAGATTTGCCCCAAGAGCTCTAACAGGGTAAGTTTTCTTACTTACCTTTTACCTTAATGCTTTTATCTACATACATGCAGTTGTCAAAGTTGTACAGTGAGACAGAAACTCTTACAAAGCAGCTACATGTAGCCTGAGCCTGACCTGACACATGCTTCACCCCAAGCAAGCTAGGGGTAGGGTGTTGCTATGTTTACACACCTGTGCTTTTGCCGGGGTAAACAGAACACTTGACCAGCCTGTTTACTAAATTATTGGTTAGAATACCATTGAATACCATTGAACACGGTTTCGGTAGTATAAATATTCCACAGATTTTATAACCAATGGGCTATTGCATAAATGCATTACATACAACATTCAACTCCTCTGACAGGCCCAAAGCAATTTCATTTTTTTTCTTCATAGAGCGTCTTCTACACACGGAAATGTTTTATTATTATTATTATTATTATTATTATTATTATTATTAATATTATTATTATTTAATGCTTTACTCTTACATGTTAAATTCAGTTAATGTGGATTTGTATACAAGCCAAATGACAGGACTGGCAATTATTCAGTCTAAGGAACCAAATGACAAGGTCAAACAAGAATATAATACAAATTGTTCAGCATCAAAATGCCTTTGGGGCTGTTATGTTAATGAAAAAGATTATAAAAGCATAACATGCCTTTAAATACTTTTATTATCATTAACTTCTAAATTCACTATAGTTGTTAATTGCTCCTCATGATGTACAAAGTGGTAAGTGATCAATAATCAACATTATAATAAAGTGATTATAAACTTCTCCTTTATAAACTGAATGGTAAATTGTGAAAGATGTTTCTGTTTTGCACACATAAATGAAAAGCCATTTAGAAATGCAATCTTGTTGTGCACATTTAACCTTGTAAATGGGGTTAATTTTCTTTTGCATTTTATTGCATAAACTATGCAGAAAACAGAAAGAACACTCTAAGATAACTGATTTTGTCTATGATTTTACCACAGAATAGATCAAGAATGGCAGAGCTGTATGGGTGCCAAGCACAAGCAAAAGGAAGCAGAGAAAGGTTCCAGTATCTGAAGGTGTACTACCAAATCCCATAATCTCACTGAGAAACACAAGGTCACCAGAAATCACCATCAGATCTTTAGTCTCTGCAGAAGACTGTTCCTAAGAAAGGTGACAAGCACTCCCTACTCTCATTAGTGATAACCTCTCAACCCACTGAGTCAATATGGTCATGGAAATTCATCAAGACACATGAAGGTACTGAGTAAAGACTACTGGTGGTTAGCAGTGGGAGGTGAACCTGAGATGAGAAAAGAGAGTTTTATTTGCTGAACAAATTGCAGATTGTGGAAGTCTCAATTTGTCAAATCGTCTTGGAACTAAAGAAAATGGATTGGGCCAGGTCATGGAGACTTATGAATGTTGCTCTGAAAAGAGACAGCAGTCTATGGGATCAAGGATGTACCTCCACAGACAATGACAAAAAAGATAAACAGGTAGTGCCTTACAATGGCCCAACTGAATTGAGAAGATGGAGTTACTCATGGACATCTGAGACAGGGAAACATGATAGTGAAACCAATGGATCCATGTTTGGGTCTCTTGCTCATGAAAGATGCCTTAAAGTATCACATCACCAAAATAAAAAATGCCCATCTAAGTGGAGTGAGTCTTGGAAAAGCACAAAACCCACTGGAAACTGGGATGTAAGTCTTGTGGAAGATGACAAGAGCCTTACAGATGGAGATTATGGCTCCGATGAAGAAACTGAGGGCTCGTTGAAAGAGGAGCTGTGCTCTGAGGAAGACAAGGAGTGCTCTGAGGAATATGACCAGGAGACTGAAAATGATGAGTACTCTGATGAAGATGACAAGGTGTGCTCTGAGAAAGATGATAAGGGCTTGGAAGATGACGAGGAGTGCTCTGAGGAAGATGACAAGGTGTGCTCTGAGAAAGATGATAAGGGCCTGGAAGATGACAAGGAGTGCTCTGAGGAAGATGACGAGGAGTGCTCCGAGGAAGATGACAAGGCGTGCTCTGAGAAAGATGATAAGGGCCTGGTAGATGACGAGGAGTGCTCTGAGGACGATGACGTGGAGTGCTCTGAGGAAGATGACAAGGCGTGCTCTGAGGAAGATGATAAGGGCCTGGAAGATGACGAGGAGTGCTCTGAGGAAGATGATAAGGGCCTGGAAGATGACGAGGAGTGCTCTGAGGAAGATGACAAGGCGTGCTCTGAGAAAGATGATAAGGGGCCTGATAATAATGAGTGCTGTGAGGCAAATAATAAGGGGCCTGATGATAAGGGGTGCTCTGATGAAGATGATGAGGAGTGCTCTGAGGAAGATGACATGGGCCCTGACGATGATGAGGAGTGCTCTGAGGAAGATAAAGAGGAGTGCTCTGAGGAAGATGACAAGAAGTGTTCTAAAGAAGATGACAAGGACCCTGAAGATGACATGGAGTGCTCTGAAGAAAATAACAAGGGCCCTGAAGATAATGAGGAGTGCTCTGAGGAAGATGACAAGTGGCCTGAAGATGATGAGACATGCTCTGAAGAAGATGATGAGGGCCCTGACTATGACAAGGAATGCTCTGATGAAGATGACAAAGGGCCTAAGAATGTCAAGGAGTGCTCTGAAGAAAATGACAATAGGCTTGAAGATGATGAGGAGTGCTCTGAAGAAAATGACAAGGGGCTTGAAGATGAGGAGGAGTCCTCTGATGAAGATGACAAGGAACCTGAAGATGAGGAGTCCTCTGATGAAGATGACAAGGGGTCTGATAATGATGAGAAGTCCTCTAAGAAAGATGACAAAGGGCCTAAAAATGTCAAAGAGTGTTCTAAAGAAGATGATAATGGATCTGAAGATGATGAGTATTGCTCTGAAGAAGATGACAAGGGGCCTGAAGATGAGGAGGAGTCCTCTGATGTTGATGACAAGGGGCCTGATAATGATAAGTGTTTTGAGAAAGTTGACAAAGGGTCTGAAGATGACGTTGAATGCGCTAAGGGAGATGATGAGAGCTCTGAAGAAGATAATGACAGCCTTAAGGAAGACTTCAATAGTCTTGGGGATTATGAGAGCCCCATAAAAAATGAGACCCTTGAAGATGACTTTAGAAGCCTTGAGGATATTGAGAGCCCCATCATTGATGGAAGTCTTGAAGATGATTTTAAGAGCCTTGAAGATATTGAGAGCCCGCTCCGAGACAAAAGACTTGAGGAAGACCATGATAGCTTTGAGGAAGATAGTGACAAACTTGATGAAGACAATCAGAGCCTTGATGAAAATGAGGAAAGCTTTGAAGAATATGAGGAAAGCCTTCAAGAAGACAGTGAAAGCTCTGAGGAAGATGATGAACACTCTGAAGAAAATATGGACCAGAAACATGGAAGGCAAGCATATTATGATAAACAGTCAGAGTTTAGGTGGGGGGAATCCTGGAAATATTTACATCATCAGTTCCATTCTCCACCTCTAAGGCCACCTCCAAAAACCTCAGATGGTCCTGGTTGGGCTGAGGCTTGGAAGATCTCACAGACACTAAAATGTGAAGAGGAGCCCCCCGAGATCAGAGTTGAGGTAATTGATGACATACCACTAGACCCCTATGTTCATGGTGTGATAGTACCTGTACACAGGACTGAGAAAGCCCATTTTCACGTGGAAAAAACGTTGGCTTTGGCTGACTGGGAAACATCTTGGGAGGTTGCTAAAAATCTATCTATTCTTAAAGTTGTGAGACCCACAGAGGAAGAGGAGTCTGAGGAAGAAGAGGATGAAGAAGATGAGGAAGAGGAAGAAGAGGAATATGAAAGCGATGAAGATACAGAGGAAGATGAAAGCGAATTTGATGGATTGCCAAAAAAGCTAAAACCCAAAAATAAATATAAAAATAGGCTAATACATTTCAAAGTTTTATCAGAATGTGATTTTTCACACGAGTGGAATGAGGCTTGGAAATCTCCCAGATTCCAACCTGAGGAATACCATTCAGTAGAGCCAACTGTAGAAACTGGACCAACAATTCTCCAACCTCATCTACAGAAAAAATGCTTGTCAGATTGGGGTGAATCATGGAAATGTTCAAGTCTCCAACTCAGTTTTGACAGGCCATCAGTCACAGAGTGGAAAGATTCAAGCTGTATTGGATATGGGTTCAGATCAGGTAAAGAACAATGGATGAAAGAGGCAGGTATTGATACATTTCAGAATGAATCAGACAAATATGAAGACTCGTCTAAGTCTTTAAAGCATGAGATCATAACTGAGTTCAGAACAAGACCTAATCAATTAAAGCCATTTAGAGAGGCTAACATAGAAGAAACACCTGAATCTGAATGGACTGGGGTTTGGAGCCACAAAAAACGTAAACTGAGCCAGAACAGCAGCCTCTGGGACCATGGCTGGTTGTCTACTGAAATATTTAGACAAGAACGATTGGTCAAAGATTGTGGATTCTGGAATGAGAATGAGATTCAGAATGATTCAAATATAATCACAGAATGGGCTGACTCTTGGAGGTTCAAATTAAAACATTATTGTGAAGAGGGCACAACTGTAGTGCAAACTTTTCATCAACCTGCTCAGCAACTACATGTGAAAGCTCAGCTTTCAGCAGATTGGAAGGATTGTTGGAGGTTTTCACACACTCAGTTAAGACAAACACTTCATGATAGACCTTCTATGTCAGTGAGGTCAAATTTTAGTAAAATAAGTGGGTTGAAAAAGTATGGTCATCATATAACAAAAGGAATAGGTACTGAGCAATTTATGGAGATCCTACCTATCAAAAGCTTTCGTCAAGCTCCTAAAGTGAACACAGATATGTTTAAAAAGAGAGCTACTCGGTCAGAATGGATGGAATCATGGAAGGTAGCAGAACTTCAGAAACATCACAAAAGATTCACCTTGAGAAGTAACTCCCATTTGTTTGCTCCTCTCCTTGATGTAGAAGAAGTTCCACCCTGGTGTAGAACCTGGAAGTTTATCAATCTTCTCCCTCGGCAGATAAAGGCATTGTGGGATAGAGACCATGAAAACTTTGAAGTGGAAGTATGGCCACCTCCAGCACCGGTGTATGTGCCCCTGTCATATACTGTAGAGGAAGAGGAGGAGGAAGAGGAAGAACTACCAGAATGGGGTTTGTCTTGGAAAATTTGCAGCCCACCACCCTCAAAATGGGATGATGTTCCAAAAGAACTTGACTGTGAAGATAAAGTCCTGTGGTCAAGAAAACAGTGCAACAATTACCTCTGTCTATGTCCCAAAACCGATACACTCTCACAGGAACTGTGGGGACAATCTTGGAGATTCATGAAGCTTGAGAGTCAAGTGCCCCAGATCAAACCTAGTAAGCCAAACCTAATTATAATAGCCAAAAAAGATAAAATCCTGGTTGACATTCAATTTCAATTAGAAGAAACAAAACCATTTCCTCCAATGTGGGCTAAGTGTATAAAATTGTCGAAAGCAAAATACTGGCGGACTCCAGGGTTAACAAGCAGGGATAGTTGCCCTCCTCAGTTGCCTGCCCATTCTTCCGAGGAATCCAAGCGCCCTTGTCAGGGAGCCACCCGCACTCCTCAGCGCATTCAGTCCCCCTTTTTATCCAGACGTTCCCCCCTGTTGCCAAATCGCCCTTCACTAGTGCCCATTCGACCTTCATTATTGTCCAACCGTTCTCCCCTATTAGCCAACCGTCCTTCCCCCAGCTGCTCTTCACAGGTGCCTAACCGTCCTTCCTTTATAGCACCTTGGTTGAAAAAGCATGCCTAAAGAATTGCCTTAAGTTTTGTGATGGATGCCCTTGTAGTGGGGGAAATGTGTTTAGTCCACATGGTGCTTTACAATGTTCCAGACCTGATGTTCCCTATAGGTAAAGTACCCTTATTATCTTCAATTGAGAGTGTCCCAATGGGTTTCCTTAACAATAAATGGGATGGAATTAATTGTGGTAACAGTTAAGAAATTAAGTATGGTAAAATCAAGTTCCAAAGTGTCCATTTGGGTGCATCTATAATGATTAAGATATTTTGCTATATTCCTTAGAATGTTAGCCTGAGCCCGCCCATACTTCCTGTGGCGCTACATTCGATTTTGTGAGCAAAGTCAGTCTGGCCAAGGTGCCGTTATCGAGCATTTCTGTTTCCCAAAAAAGTGGGAACCAATGAGACACGAGCTTACGCATACGTCATCGGAATGAGTGGTCTGATTGGTTGTAGATTCATCAAGTAGTATACAGAGGCATCTGATAGACGCAGGTTAAGCCTGCCTCCCAGAAGTCAGGTAGTGCGGTAGCTTGGCCAGACTAAGCTCCTATGAGCTTTATAGTTGTGGAAGCCAGGCAATTAGAATGTAGCAGAGTTCGATGATGGAGAAAATGTTATGTTGTACAATATAAGGTGAGGCAAATTACAGTTCTTGCAACTTGCAACTTAACTTGCAACATACGCAAGACAAAGCACACAATATATTAATCATTCCAGATGTCTTTACTGTATATCAGATTGTTTCCTCGATTGTGCTAACAGAACCTTTGTTAAGAAATCAGGTGGTGGACATTGTGTTTACATAAAACACACATTGTGCACAAATATGACCAATTGCTCTCCATATATGGAATATCTAACTGTGAAAACATGCCTGAGTTATGGTCAATTGCTGCCATCCATCAATTCAAAATGATTAAAACAATGGATTCTTACCATTAAAAGCACTTGCAGTATCCAGACTAATGCCACTTTGCCCACAAATCCAATAGACTGATGAATAGATTTCATTAGTGTTTATTGTTAGTCTTTAGCTGTCATATTAAACACTTTTTCTCCCTCCCTCACTCTGAGCACTGGCATGGAACAGGGCTGTATACTAAGTCCCTTTACTTTATGTGCACTCATAGCAGTGTGCATTACCAATGACAGGCTCTTCAAAATCAGGGCCATCAATGCTTTCAGAGTTACCAAGAAAACTGTACACCACAGCCTATTAATGCCAAACTAAATGGAAGCAGAGGGAGGGAGGAACCCTTTCAAAAGCATCTCAGCAGTGCTGTGCAAGGTATAAATGAATCTTTTGTAAACAGAAAATCTGGACAAAATTGTTTAAGATTTTACCATCACACAAAGCAATTTAGATCAGGCCCTACACACATGCACAGACTGAAAACAGCTTCTTCCCAAAAGTTGTGGAAAAAATGAACACACACTCACAATCATACGTGACTGTTGCGCTGCTAATAATAGGTGTGTGCAATATTATACTTATTATTCTGTACTTTTAAACCATTGATCTTTTGTATTTTTTATTTCATTTGTTTTATTACCTTACTATTGTCTTATTTATTTTTATTAAAAGGTATACATTCTTGAATGAGACAGGATGACACAAAAAACTCTCACTTTGTTTTGTTTGCACAATGAAAATAAAATTCTTGAAGTGTGTGTCTTGAAAGGGAAGCTCTATATTTACTTCCTTGATGTCATAATAATTGGTGTTGCTGTTGTCATTATAAAATACATCAAATACATCTTCCAGGGTTAATTGTTATTAGTGGGTGAATGTGCAGCTCTACGTGGTCAAATGTGTCCTTCAGACTTTGCATAGGGGAATGTCATAATTGTCTAATGGAGATATTCCTTGTTTTTCAGTCTTAATTTTTTGTGACAGATGCATGAAATGTGATGTATCAGAATTTTAACAATTTTAGCAATTTTAACAATTTTTTGTCTTTAGTTTAATTTGGTATTTAGTGAAATTGTTAAACAATTTTGGTTCATGAGTTGTGTTCACTTTCATTTATTTAGTTATCTATTTATTTTCCCCTGACATTGGCTTCCTTTGTAGGTATTTCATATAGCTATTCATTTCTACCTTTCTTTGTCCTTGTCAGAGATACCCTACACTACCTTACTCTGTAATAAATTGGAAGTGCTTCCTAATTATGTGTTTCTATTAATCTATTCGAACAGTAAGGCCTATGCACAAGTTTGATATCTCTTCCAGAATGCGTATTGTCTTATCAGGAATTTTGTCCAGAGAAGACCTAACTGTTAACTTAATGATCATATTTATTACATTAAAAAAAATGAACAGTGGTACAAAATTCATTGATCTGATCACCTTAACAAATTAAGATAAATTCCTAACAATAACAATAACTAATTGATTTATTAATATTATCATCATTGGGGATAGCGGTGGCCTATTGGTTAGGGCCTTGGACTTGTAACTGTAAGGTTTCCAGTTCTATCCTAAACCAGTCACCGGGGATAGTAGGCAGCACCACGGTTAGGGTCTTCACCTCTCTCTGCACTGGGTGTATTCCACTAAGTCACGGCTGGGTTTAATGCAAAAACCAACCAATGAATAACCAAATTTCCCTCACATAATCAAGAGTGTATATATTTACTTACCATGATTTATTTCTATGTTATATGATTGAGTAACAGAGCTAAAAGAAAATGAACTCTTAATTTATGCAGTACATCCATACTTGTGGTTGATGAGGTGCCAAATGTGACCTTAAAGGTCTAATGTGTAGAAATGTCGCAAACCTACTATTTAGCCTTGAGCCACGCAGTTCAAAGTATGTATTACAGCTATGGCATGCTACTAATCCTGCTAATGTATTTCAAGATGGCAAATGCCTATGTAGCGACGCCAGCCATTCAAGCCTAGTAAATCGACCATTTAGAATACTTGAAGTTAATGGTGGTGGTAAATACTTCTGAAAAAGCACATCTTTGTGAAGGTGTAACATAGACTTAGATTAGAACAACTAAAAATGCTACACACTGTACCTTTAAAGAAAGAGAAAGATTTTTTTTTCTTTTCCCCCTACAGACATAACTCATAACACAACAATCCAGATTAGTTTGAGATAGGACCTTAATGATATGAATGATATTACGAAAGCATTGGTAATGCCTAGTCCATCTACCTGTGATGCTTGTAAACAAAATGATTGTCCAAATTGATGGTTCAATTCTGACAATATTGTATGCCATACTTTTTTATACCTGAAAGTGGATAGACACTTTGAAGAAATTGAAGTCAGTGAGAGATTGTGTTCTAACATAGAGCAATACTAGTAATCAATAATCAATAATCATCAATGATGAAATCTTATGTTTCATGTGTTAAAATGACAAAATTGATGCTGCTCAACCCTCCTCAACCCTCAACCCTCCTCAGTCTCTCTTGAAATAATAAAAGCAGTATGCTTCACTGGAAACAGGGCTTTCCTCCAACTCTCTTTTCCAAGTCTGCCACAAAAAGTAACCCCGTTGCTTGGGTAACTGGATTACTCTTACTGCCACCAGAATGTTCTCCACATCTAGAATAGAGAAAGACAGCAGAAGACAAGTATGCCTGTTGCTAGTAAGACGAGAGCGAGGGAGTTGACGCTTTTAATGGTCTAAAAATAGCCAAGGCCAAGGAATTCTGGAGACAGAGCAGGGGTCCCGTTTGTTACAGCTGACACTTTGGGATGAATAAGTTTCTTCTGCCTGCCCTGTGGGAAAAAGGCTCCTCTCAAGCTTCCCCTAAGAGCTATTACATTGGTGAGTTTACTTATTTACCGTTTACTTCTGTTTTCATATTCGTGCAAGTGTCAACATTGTACCATGAGACAAAACAAGAAACTATTTATAAAGCAGCTGAAAGAGAGCCTGACCTGAGTTCACATGCCCCACTCAAAGAAAATTGCTTTTGCAGGCAGTTCGTTGCTTAATTTGCACAGCCCTTTGCCGCTCAACAGAAAATGAAAATATGGTTCTTTTAAAATTATGGTGTAGAAGTCAGTATGTTACATTTATATAAAAACACTTGTTTACTATCTATAGTCTATCAATGTCAGCGATTTATACTGTATATATTTAAATTACCAAATTTATTGTATTTGTCACATCAGATTTAAAGGGGAAAACAGCCAAGGTTCTTCATTCTGGCATTCAGGGTTTGGTGTTGCCTAACCGTTTACCCATTAATGTTAGCTTATAAATGTCCAACAGTCTAAAAATGGATTGAGCCAGTTAACGTTTTGAGCAAATTGAGCCAGTTAAAATTTTGAGCAGTCCATCTCACAACCAAATTCACACACACTCTCAAACTCTCTGAACCCAGACATCAAGTTCCTATTTGTATTTTTGACAACACACATTAGTGGTCCTGTCTATGGCTTTGAGGACTAAATGGAGAATGAGGTGTGGGAGGAGAATAGGGAGGGGTGGGTGGGTTACCCCTCATACCTCTCACCATCAGACACCACTAGATGGCAACACACTAGAGTTGAAGCTGTTGCAGCTAAAAAAGGATGTGGGGTGGCAGAACAGAGTCAAAATGATAAAATGATTTAAATAAAAATGTTTTAAAAATACTGGTTCTTGTACATAGGGAAGAAATACTGAACAAATACTAAAAATCCATATCACAGAAACAATAGCCACGTTTCCACTATAACAGTTCCAGGACAATTCTGGGAAGAGAAAAAGTGACCGGGTAAATCGCTGGCTCTGTCCTCTCCTCCAGTGTGTTTTCACTATAAAAGGGCTCTTTCAGACCTTTTACTAAAGACATCATCATATCTCAACTTTTACATTAGTCACATTAGTTCTGCCATATTGAATTTTTAGATTCATTTTCAAAGTATATTGTCAAGCATGCCTTCACTCTTGGCTAACCAAGAATGAAGCTTATCAGGACATCTACTATTTCAAATACACACCCCAAAGCAGGTACTCGGTTGGTCCTTGAAAAGGTTCCTTTCTGACCGGCGGTGCATACCGCGAAGTTCCGGTAAAATTACCCTTATGTTCTGATAGTGGAAACGTGGCTAATATCTTCATCTATTGCTGATTCCTGAACTTATTGATAGCAGATTTGCGTATACAGCTAAAAAATAGATACAGAAATCTAAGATTGTGATTATAGTATGTAATAATAATGATAAAATAATAAAAAATTATAATTAACCTACTTTTTGATATGTTCCTAATCCAGGATTAACTGATTATGTTGGAGCCACATGGTTGACAAGTTGAGTCCACGAGTTGAGGGGACATCTCCAAAACCCATGCTCTCAAGAAGCACTACAAGGTCACCAGAAGAATGAGGCTTCCAAGAGAACTAATTTCTCCTAACTGTCATTACGGAAAAATCTCAATCCTAGAGGCCAAGTATGGTCAACATTTAGAAAGTCCACTAGGAGAAGGTTCAAACAAAACTGAACCCTTATTCCTAAAAGTACCACAAATACCAAGAGGAGTGCCATTGGTCCATATGTGAGCAGAAGAGAAAAGATAAGACATATTGGTCATTTGCCATCGTTCTTGTATAGAAATTCTAGGGTATAAGATGGATTGTTTAACCAATGGATTGCTTACTCGATTGAAGTACCTTCATGTTTCACATCTCCAAAATGAAGAGAAATGTTCATCTGAGTGGATTGAGTCTTGGAAGAGCACAAAAGCTCCCAAAAATAAGGATGAGATTTCTATGTTAGATGAAACTGAAAATGAACCGAACAACCAACGGAAATCTAAGTGGGCACAATCTTGGAAATATTTCAATCATCCGTACCATTCTGCATTCAATGGTCCTGAAAAAAATTTAGAGTGTTGTGTATGGTCTGAGGCTTGGAAGATCTCAAAAACTGTGCTATACCAAGACAAGCCTACAGAAACTGAAGATGATTACAAACGACTTAGCCTCTATCATCATCATATGATAATACCTGTATGCAGAAAAGAGAAAAACAAATTCTGGAGTTCTACATTCTATCAACGAAACACTGCCCTGGGTGAATGGGGAAAGTCTTGGAAGGTTGTCAAAAACCCACATATTCTTGCAAATGTGAAGCTCACGAAAAAAGAGGAGCCCCAGAGGCAAATACAGATTAGTGAGGAAATGGAGGTAAAGGAAAGTGAACCTAAAAGGCTCAACCCCAAAGACAAGTTTAAAAGTCGTCAAAAACGTATGAATCCTCTTTCACAATATGATTTTCCTTATGAGTGGCATGAGGCTTGGCAGATGACCAAATCTCAGACTAAGAAAGACCACTGGGAAACATCAAATAGTTCTGCTCCACTGGTAGGGCCAATGAAGGAAGGTCTGATTGATTGGGAGGCATCGTGGAAATGTTCATTTAAGCAAAGTTTCGGCAGGCCCACTGCTGAGTGGAAAGACTCTACCTTAATACATTATGAGTGTAAACTCCCTTTAAAAAGTAACACACACTTGTTTGCACCTCTTCTTGGCATTGAAGAAGTTCCACCCTGGTGCAGAACCTGGAAATTCATCAATCTTCTTCCTAGGCAATACAAACCATTCTGGGACAGAAATCATGAAAACTTTGAAGTGGAAGTTTGGCCTCCAGTGCCTGAGTATATTTCATCTTTCTATACTGTAGAAGAACAATTGTCAGAAGGGAGATTGTCATGGAAAATATACAGTCCACAGTGGACTGAAACTCCAAAAGTAGTCCATCCTGAAGATGACATGCTCTGGTCAAGGAGACTGAGCAGTAATTTTGACTCTTCTTTTCTTACCTCAGAAATCCTCTCAGAAAAATTGTGGGGCAGATCTTGGAGGTTCTTGAAGGTCCATGAATTATCCGTTCTTATAGCACCAACAACTGACAAAACAAAGTGGCACCTTTTTTCTGAAATAAACAAAACCAAACCATTTGTTACCATGTGGTCAAAATCTGCAAAATTAGCCAAAACCCAAACCTGTGCAAATGATGGTCCTACCAATGTTGCTGAATGCAAGGTCGAGGCTGAAAGTAAGTCTTTAAAATGGGTTGAATCTTGGACAGTTTCAAATGATTTACAGGGAAAGGTATCTTGGTTGGACTGGATAAACTCCTGGAAGTTCCTGTTGGCTTCTTATTCTCCAGAAAAGAAAGAGCTTTCATGTAAGTCCTTTTATAATGTTTGGCATCTATTGTTTTGCTAATACAATATCACTTGCATACCAATGTGTCTTTTATATTATCTTCAGGTAAACCATCTTACTTTCCTCTTTTTATTTATTAACACCACACTTTTAGCAGAAGACAGCAAAATGCTGTCCTTAGTGGTCCACTGGTGTTTTTGCTTGTCGGTTCTGTTGAGGTTTGCCAGTAGGCTGCCTTTTTTCTGACATTTAAGGCAGACTTTTAAATATTTCCAAATAGCGAAAATGCCATATATAGCTAAACTGTGTCAGCGAACTGAGAAGCAAAACAAGTCAACATCTTGCTATCTGGGACGTAGCTTGTTTGAAGAACTGCACTACCAAAAATATATATACAATAGGCTGCTGAAAGTGATTGGCTAGGGAAACTATACCATAATAAAGAAACTATGCAGATGGGTTGTGCTGTTTTTATTTGTTTTTTCTGAAAACACTGCACACTTAAAATAAAAATGATATAAAATAAAATAAAAAAACATTTATGAACTGTGATGCAAAGTACTTAAGTAGTGAATGCTACAAAAACAACAAAAATAGATAAAATCATACTGTTAACATACTGCAACATACTGTTAACATACATACATCATGCATACTGCAAATGTCATATTTGACAGCTTCTCATATCTTTGGCTTTTGTACAGTTCTGGTTGAAAATACAGGTAATTTGTGCATTTGTAGACCTAACCTAAAAGTGAGTGAGGAAGCTGGGTCAGGGTTGAAGAGGCTGGAATTTAGCCAAACCTAGAATAACACATTTATAATAATAAGCATGTAATAATAGCATAATTACTTATCTCTAAAGACATACACTTAAGATATATTCATGTATCATATCATATTCATATATTCATGGATTCAGTTGACTATATAACCAAATAAGTCACAATGAAAATCTTAAATATTATTAGATGATGTGAACATTCATTATACAGCCATTAATTAAGAATGTTACAGAACAATACTCTCTCCAGCTGGCATGCCTGGACATCAAAACATGCACAAATGTAGACTAAGCTGTGAAGTGAATATTTCACATGTGAAATGTTTCTTCACCATGCAACATCTAGGGTTTTTTCCTGCACCAAGCTTCTGTAGGAATATTTAAAGTTCTGGTCTACAGCTTCCAAATGCTATAGGCAACACTGATTGCACTGGCGTTATGCATTTAAGACGAGTTGGTAGGACGATCCAGCAATTGCTGGATATTGGTGGTGACATGTCACCGTCCAATACAATTTTACAACCTTGTAAAAAGGAATAGAGTAACATTGTATTGTAAAATGGAAGAGTAAATAGGTCTTTAAAATATGTCTGTTACCTTTTGATGTTGTTTTTCTCATTTTTTGTGATCATAGATTTAACACTTAGATGATGTTTTTGTTTCACTTACCTAGTTCTGTCATGAAGATTTAAAGCTTCCACTCCTTATGGCGTGTCTTATGCTTAAGTTCTCAATATTGGGCAGAGTCTGATCTGAATTGGGTCATGTCATACAGTATACTGAGCCCTAGAAGTTCATGGAGTTATGCTTTGGCATAGCTCAGAAGCTAGAGTGAGAGAAGCCCAAGCATTTCATTTGGGGACTCAATTTATTAATCTGCAAAGCACAGCCATTATTAATCATTCTTTTGATTAAGTGAAAGTCCATGCTTATCACCCGGAAAATACTTTAGTTGTGCCATATTACCTGCCACGGATGTTATTAATGTCCTTTGCACAACTTGAAATAAATGTTGCTGGTTAGAATTCCCATTTCATTTACAGCTATGTTGAGTGGAAACAGAATATGCAGCTTTCTAAGGACCCTCTGTCCTTCAGAAATGCACAGTTGTTGAGTCATGAAAACATGATTGTCGCACATATGGTAATCATACTAGTTTAGGCCATTCCAAAGTTGCCACAGAACATTTTGTGCAAGACTATGTTTATCCCTTGACATACTTTAGCCATATATGTTTTAGGAAGCCTGATATAAATAGCAGGTTAACAACACATGATACACACTGGGACTGACATATGTACACTTAGGCTACTAGTGTTTGGATGGATTACATTACCTTTTTTGGGGCAGATTGCCCACTATGGTAGACTGTACTAATTCACTGTTCAACTGAGCTTTGCAGCTGAATTGCTTCATAATTGACCCTTGGCCTTTGCTGTCATAGTCTGTGAAGACTGACAACTAATACAAAACTGCTTGTTCTGCACAGTGGCTGTTTTGCATGCCCCTTTGAAGCTTAGTCATGCAAACATGGGTGCACACCTATCCAAGGGCCTTACTATGTGCATGGAGCTGATCTGCATTCTCTCTGCTCCACACACTATCACATTTCTCTCTCTAGGGGCACATGTTAATGCCACAGGGTTCACACAGACACATTAACAACTAAAGCATATCCATCAGCAGATCACTTACCCACCATCTGTCTTCTTAGTCTACAAACTCATGAAAATGTTTGCTAACATTATCTCATAAAAGAATGGAATAGAAAAGATGCTTAATAAATGAGTTTACTGAAAAGCTTTACAGCTTTACAGTTGGCAAATACTATTACTTCTACTGCTGCTGCTGCTACTACTACTACTACTACTACTACTACTAATAATAATAATAATAATAATAGTACATTATATTTTCAATGTGCACAGAAAGTGCAGCATGTCTTATACTATTTCTAGACATGGTATGTTCAATGTAGTAATTTAAGCACCAGGTATACATAAAAACAAAAACAGTGGACCCATGTGTTAACCACACATCATTAAAACAACACTAATATTAAAGAAAAAATATAGTCAGTTAACTCATAACACTGTTGTTCGAGGCTGTCTATTGCTGTTGGTAGGTATGTAAATAACACCATTTGGTACAATGTAAAAGATCTGAAAAGTTTGTAAAGATTTGAATTGGCAGCTACCACTAACAGATGGGGGCAGAGGAAAACATTACTGCTCTGCCATTAAGCATTGCCTTCCGTTTTCTGTTACACATGTTGCTGTACATTCGATGACACTGTCTCCCAATGTTGCCGCCATTATTGATCTCACTCCTTAACTTTACCAGGCTGCTACTACATTGTCCAGCCAGACATAGGCATCCACCTATGGATTGACCACCATATAACAATGGGAGATTGTATCTTGGAATAATGATTCGCAGCTACAGTACCACTATGGACCATTACAGCCATTGCTAATTGTTTTTTTTTTTTTGCATGACTTTGGGGAGTAGGGTTAGCCTCTTGAGTCATGAATCTGCCAATTGATGTGAAACATCATGATAGTAGTTGGCTATTTGGAGCCACAAGGCTATACAGTAGGATGATTTACTCAGAATAATCAGTTATAAGCTGATTCAGATCTTGAAAAAGATTGTTTGACGAGGAAAGATCTGCCCCATGTGTTGACCTCATCTGATGATAGTATTAATGTATTAATCTTGGCTAACATTCAATAAATTATGATATGTATGTAGGCATGGTGGAGTGGAAATGCTAACAGCTGGTCTGCCTTGAATCCGTTCCTAAACCTGTATCTGTATAGCTTTATGTAAAAGTATCTACAGTAAATATGAGTGATCTTTAACTTTCTTTAAATGTCTTTAGTGCAAGGTAAATTAATCACAGGTAAATTACATAAAGTGAGATCCACAATCCTTTGCTCCGCTTGTCTTTCATGCAGCCAAACCCAGTTTCCCATTCTTATCATCCTCCAAATCGCAAAGTAATTTGCTCTTGAAAGAGACAGAACAGAGGCCCCCAACAGCAGTCCAGTTATATAAGCCTACACCCCACTGTAAGTGAGAAATCCTTGATGACAACCTCACTCAAGGACAACGTCATCTGTTTCTCATGGTGTCAGCAACTCAGACTGTGATTAATTGAAAATGACTCATTAGTAGCCATATTGAAAAGCACATACCATTATCCTTTTTTTGTTTGTTTTGACTCTACATGTCACATGAAGAGAACACATCATTCTGATAAATATATCAAGCATTTGACAGCAAACCTGCTTTGTTTAGAATATGGTGAGTTCAGTAGAGTCTGTAATGAAACATTTGATTCATAATGTACGTTTTATACAAGCTGTTTCAGTAACACTTTATTGGAAGGGGTCTACATAAGGGTGATATGAGCCTGTCAAAAACATACATAAACGGAAGTGTGTACATCAGTGTTCACAACAAAGGCTGGAGAATTCATAAATTGTACAGGATAACAATTATATACCATGGTAGTACAGGATAACAATTATATACCATAGTAATTAATTTATTGAAGTCTTTATTTGTGAAACTCAAAACCAATCTTTGGATCATCTTTGCATTATTTTTCCAAAAGCCATCCAAGAGCTACATGTCCTAAAACAAACTTGTTTAGGATCCGTGTTTGTATCACTAAGGTGCTAAGGAAGAGGCACTGGTAATATTTGTAGTGTGTGATCTGTTGGGAATTACCACCTCACACATGCCCTTCACTCACTCTTCTCTCTGTCACTCCTCTCTCTCTGTCACTCATTCTCTCTCTCTCTCTCTCTCTCTCTCTCTCTCTCTCTCTCTCTCTCTCACACACACACACACATACACATCAAGTACTCTCTTGATTCTGTCTTGCTCAGACACTCTGTTGAGAAAGCGAGGTGTTTATGGCGGTAATGATGGAACCATGTCGTTTCGCTCGTCTCTGTGGTGTTAGAGCTTCAATCCCTCCCCTCCCACCTCAAACACCTGGTAGGAGGCCTCCGTGTGTCACTTGCTCCGAGGGGGCTCTGCCATCCCTCAAACTCACTGCTGGAGGCGCGGGCTGCCTTGCTTTTTGGGGAGCCAATTTAAGCGGGTTACTGTCAGCACCAGCCATCCTGCACAGTCACACTGTGAACCAACGAGAATACAGTGTACTTGTGGCTATACCGTAGGAGGGCTTCCCGTGGGCTTGTCCTGGATTCTTTTCGAGCTGTTGCCTCTAATGTGTTTGGGCCTATGTCAAACAACATGCTACAGATTTGGCCCCACTATTCATGTCAAAATCATGTATTGTGTAAACCTTTTTTTTTTTTTTTTTACAGCATGAACTACTGATTGAAAAGTGTATTTACACGTAACAAATGAGACAAACAGTTTTGGTTTGTTTCTATAGTATAATACAAAAAGTGTACTTTACAATTTTAAATTACTCAACACAAACATTATCCATATCCTTGTTGGCAACTGCAATTTACTCCAGACCAGTAGTGGCAGTAGACTATAATGACTTTAGTTGGGAGGCTGCTAGCTACAGTAGTTGTTGTAACAGACTTAAGATGATTAGCTAATAGAGGGCTGTGTCAAATACCTACAAGAAATTATGTTAACACTGTCAGACTAATTGATTCACTTCTGAGTCTTTCTGTTAAATGTAGTTTTCAAAGTGTATACTACTCTATTTTATTATAATTTTACAATGACCTATACAGTTTATTGGTTGCTTCACATTTTTTCTGTTGTAATGGTAAATAAAAATGGAAAATGTTCTGTGTATACAATAATTTTATTTGTAGTTGCTGGGTAATTATTTTAATTAAGTTTATATTCCATATTCATACGTCATGTTAGATCATGTGAATTAATGGCACTGCATGAGTTCTGTCATGAAACTCCAGTGAATGAGCCAGTGTAAAGTTACTGGAGCAAATAAAAATAGCCCACTCAAGGGATGCTGGTCATATGTACAGGTTATATATGAGAAGCTCTCTGTTCCTGTAAAGGCATTGTGGAAAATCCACTGAGAAGGGTAGAGGAGATTTTTACTGTGATTCTGCAGTCACGGTAAGCAGTTTCATCATTACTGTATGAGGAAATGGCTTTAAAAGCTGCAGCAATGCTCTTGAGGAGAAAATTGTCATTATATATTACTGCTATATATTGACAAAAAATTGTTTTTTTTTGCAAGAACCAAGTTAGTATGATGTTCAGGGATGAAAATGTCCTGTTTATGGTGAAAGCTTTAGCTATCTATGCACTGGACTAACAGCAACAGTAGTGATTTCGTCTTTGAATTTCACTGTCAGTTAACCTCAATAAACAAGGACTTTCATCTATGTGCACAAGACAAAAATATATTTTGCAGAGGATTTGACTTACGAGTGTTGAAATCTGCATCTATGCACGCTGTTAAATATATCACACAATGATATTATTTATTAGCCTGGTTACCTGTGATTTATGATATTATCAACAACAAAAATTGCTGGATGATTATGATCACTTTAGCCACCAATTATCTTTGGGCTGCATGCTTAATATGATGTCATGTGTACGAGTGTCATTATCTTGGTAATAATCACCCATCAATTACATACTGATTTGGACCATGCAAACTGTTGTTTGTTGTAGTCTATAGAGACTATAGTGTTGTAGTCTCTAGTCTTACATGCAGTATGTCTTTGTTTCAGGAGCTATTGTGTTTCAGCATGCCAGTTATTTTGCAGTTGACAGATGAGAATGCATGTGGACTTTTGTTTCCCACCCATGTCAATGCTTTAGTTGCACATACAAAATGATTACAATTTGTGTGTGTAAAAAACATCCTTTACTTTTGCAACAACATGTTTAACAACAAAATCAAGCCTGTAATGTATAGTACAGTATTTTTTAATTATTATACAATATTATATTTCCAGCCCGGGAAGTTGAAATGGCTGAAAGGGCAGAGGTACAAGTCTATGACAACAAGCAGCTGCGTGACCAATGGGAGGATCGTGCCAATGAGTTCAGTAAGAGAGACGAACTTGAGCGCAGTCGAGTGAAGAAAAGTGCCCTGAATGGGTATGGATTTAACACATGCACTACTACATACAATGGCCCAACCCATCATTGACGAAAGTACATGTCTATGCACACATGGTAGTAGAAATCTGCAGGTTCATTTTTATCAGTGATCATGCCACACCTAACTGAACAATTATTGCAGATATAGTTAATGAAACATAATTAACGCATGCCTAATTTTGATGAAACTTAAAATTTAACAATGATGAAAAAGAATTGAACAGTGTTTTACATTATTCACCACAGTTATGGATGTAAATGATCAGACCGCACTGATAAATGATTTGGGCATATATAACTTCATATGTGATGTAGAGAGGAATTCTGTCTAACCCTCTGAATTTTTCATTGAAACCTTTATGTTTACTTGACAGCTGACTGTTTTCCACTTCACTTGTTTTTTTAGGCTGTTCAGTGAATGGAATTATCGTCTGGCAATCAGGAGTGGGCTCCCTACTTCAGGTGAAAAGAAGGGCAAAGGTACAGATATGTCAGACTTCAGAAAGTATGTGGTAACAGCCCCAACCATAAAGCAAGATGAGGAGGCCATGCAAGCAAAGTTCAAGGTGGTGGCTCCAGTAAGGAAGCCAGCACCACCACCTCCTGCACCACCAGCTCAGAAAAAGCGTGAACCTAGACCTCCACCCCCAGGGAGGACAGAGAGGCCCAAGCCCGAGGAAAAGAAACCAGCCAGAGCTCCACAACCAGCCAGAACACCAAGTGCACCACAACCAGGTGCATCCCCAGCTGCTTACAAGGATAATCTATCCCAGGCTGGCTGGAATGAATCCTGGAAAGTGCTAAAACCTCTTATTAATATGGAGAGAGCTTTGGGTACAGGAAGAGAGTCCTTTGATTTCAATGTACGCAAGTACCACCCTGTTGAACACCATCTGGAGGAAAAGAATCCATCATCTTCAGAGTGGAGCAAGTCTTACACATCACTGAAAAATGAAGTGCACAAAAATGATCAAAAAGAGCAGAAACCTTGGAGATCTTTCCAGGAGCCTGACAACTTCAAACAATCAGAATGGGATCATTCATGGATGACACAGCCGATCGAGTTTCATCAACAAGTAGAAGCCTGGGGCCTGGAGTGGTCTGGTTATTACCGTCAGCCCAGAGATAGGAGCTCAGATGATGCTCAACAAAAAGGAGATGTTCCTCAGGGATGGGAGGAATCCTGGAAACTCTTAAAACCTCAACCAAAATCAGACAACAAACACATGGAATCTGATGAATATTGGTATAAGGAATTCTTGGACTTTTACAAACATGGAATGTTTTGTCCAGGTTGGGGCGACTCATGGAAAGTTCCAGAACTGCAAAATCACTTCAAGGATTTTGATGAGGTGTATGTAAAGGACTGGGCCGAGTCATGGAGATGCTCCAGAGAACACAGCTGGTGCAAGGAATCTGCACACCTTCGCCATCGCCTCCATTCCCTGCTTATGTCAAAACGTATGATGTGCAACAAACTAAAAAGCTTCCGACTGCGAGAAGAGATGTCACCTGAGTGGACAGAGTCCTGGCAATGCCTGAAAAGTGAAAGTCAGTCAGAAGCAGAAGAGGACAAATCCTTCTCAGCAGAAGAAGACAATATGCCATTGCATCTTCAGTTCCATATGTTGAACACACAGTTCTCTGGTTGGGACAAGTCTTGGTGTGTCTCCAAAGCCCCTAATTCTGGTGAAGAAAGGAAGGTGAAGCCCCAGTGGAGAAATTCCTGGAAGATCTCCAACCCAAATCCATCTGCTACCTCCAGCACCCAGCATGACATTGTGTATTTGACAAATGAACACTGGACCTCTAGATATATGACAGAAACAGACTCCATCCCCCCAAGTGAATGGAGTGAATCCTGGCAAACCATGAAGCCTCCAGCCATATTAGAAACAGAAAAAGAACCACAGCAAGAGTCTGCTGAGGCTCAAAATGGCCTTCCTGATTACACACACCAACTCAAACTTCCTCTTCTGGATTGGAATGATTCCTGGGTATTCACAAGCAAGCACGCCACTACCAACACACTGTCGTTGTCACGGTGGAGTGAATCTTGGAGGTTTTCAAATCCTAATCATCCTGATGCCCTTCAGGAGAATGGACCCCACAGAGCAAGAAGCAAAGGCCGATGGCACACAAATGGTGCTTTCAAAGTAGACCTTCAATTCACAGAATGGGGTGAGTCATGGAAGTACCTGAAGTCTGACTCTTTGAAACCTGACATGCCTCGTGAGGACAATGGGGAATGGGGTGAATGCTGGAGAATGCTGAATCCCCAGCTCTACCTGAAGAAGGAGGCCTGGAATGAGCAGGAGTTTGGCAGTGAGTTTGATGACCTTCGTCTGCAACTGTCATTCCTTTCAAAGGAAAATAAAAAGGTATTTAGCCCTGATTTAAGCATGTCAGAATGGAATGAGTCATGGAAGTTTTTGAAACTGGAGGGTGAGCACAAAAGGAAATAGAACATTGAGCTGGATTGTTTTGGCACCGAGTGGCGTTACACCATTGTGTGGGTAGATTTAATGATTTGTTTTCTTTTGTTGTTGTTGAAACAGTTGACTGATGTCTGTGAGTTATAGAAATGTGACATATGAACACTATTCATTGTTTAATCTTTTATTGGAAAACACTAATGAATCACTGCACAGCAAAGTAAGCAACACAAGAAGTAGTTGATGTGGCTAAGTTAAGCTGAATTTCAAGCAGCAAGGAGATAAGGTCTAGTAGAGAAGGGTGTCTGCACATCTGCCATACATGCAAATATCAACGTCATACTAAATAGTAAAAAACATTTTCATTTTTTTTTTTTTTTTTACAAAAGTCACTCGTCTTAACTGAAGTATGTAGCATACACCACTGTAATAATGTGTGTGCACCTCTGTGAAGGTTTACTGATATTATACAGATATCAAATAAAATACATGCAAAATATCAAAAAAAATAAAAATAAAATAACAGCTTGCAGTCCTAGAAGATGTATTTCCCTGGGCCCTAAAGGTGCTGAAGACATCTATGAAAGTCTTTTTAAGAATAATTGACTAATGAAGGTGTTTCAGTGCATGTAACAGGTTTACAATCAGCATATTTTGTTTTAATATGTTATTGCATTTGAGGCCATAACACTTCAAGATATGTCCTGAAGTATGTGCTGTTGTTCAACACTATCAAAACCTTTGTGAGCATGGTGTCCTGTTATCAGCAAAAATGAATAAAACGGCAAGGCATCTTTTGTGAGAACTATTTTGGAATCAAAATTAAAGGTCTGTATTCCCTGTATGTATTTTTGCATTATTTTACCCTTTACCCTACACTTTGTTCCTAAAACGATGCGCATTTTCACCCATCATTTTATATTTGCAACAGAGCATTGACTCTGTATATAGCTGTTATTCAGCTGAAAAGACAGACTACTGAATACCATTAACTTAACGTTAACTTAAATATGAACATTATCAATAGTTGTTGTTCAACACACAATGTCTTAATTCAGTAAAATTCCAGTAGCAGCTTGCATGATCACAGACATGGATCTGTAAGCTAAGACTGTTTCTCCCTTTCCTCTAAAATGCATACTTTAGAATTTTATTTTTCACATCATTTTTTGAAAAACTCAAATGGATATAAATCAAGTTAATGGAATAATCATGGACTTACAAAAAATATTAATAGTCACCACATTAAAATCGAGGTTTGTGGTGGTATACTTGTTGAGTGTTTTGTTAACCGATAGGAGGGTTTCTTAAAGTGAGTTTTGAAACAGAACACTTGAGGAACACACAGGGTTCTTAAACAGAAAGGGATCACCTCATCTAATTTCTCTTAGCTTTCCTTTAAAGGTGTGTTCTCTGAGGCCCACTGGCTTAGTGCGTGGCACACTAACAGTCATGTACACAAGCAAGTGACTAATGTTACTGAACTCGCCCCAAACATGTGACATACATGCCAAGGGGGCAAATAGTACATGTGAGGCATAGATCCCAGGGGTAAAAATACGCCACAGGTTATGTGAGAAATGAAGACGCTTGACAGGCCACTATAAATAGCAATGAAATCAGTCTATGCTGCTGAAGCCACATGGACAACGTTTTTTTCTCCACAGTAAAGAGAGTATTTGAAAGCTAATTGTCAAAACCTCTGTCAGGGTTAGTGAATTTCAAATAGACCTCCAGCCCTGGCCCCAGCCCATCCGTCAATCATTTAGGGACGTCTGACCAGCACGTCTGCATCTCCTTGCACTTTCTCCTTTGTCCATCAGGAGGCGATGAAGAGACCAGTGTGGGCTAAGAAAGTCTACTGGGCCAAGTGTAGGGGGAAAAGTGAATGACTGGTATGAATACGTCGCACAAAACTCCAGGAGGTCTTTGTGCCAAGTGTGAATGGCTATGCCACAGATGTCAGATCTAGAATAGATAGACTGCAGAGTCCTTTTAGTGCTTCTACACCTGCCAAAAGGAAACTTTAAATGGAATCTGTCACATTCTAGAAGACCACAGCCAAAGGGGAAAAGGTTTGAAAAGAACTGCTGACCTTGTGTTGTAAGTATTCGACCCTATGACAATCCCTGTAGTATCTCCTTACATAAATTATGGTTAAAATGCCAGAGTGGACTAGATTCGGCCTGGTGGCATTAGCATCTGCGCTAACGATTAAAAATATTAATTTGTCCTGGTCACAATCCTTTTTTATGTCGCAGGAAAACAGACTGTGTGATCATTGAGTAATAACCTTTTTCTCATCTGGGTCTTAGACTCGGTTTACCCAAAGGAAAATCACTATAGACATATTAGACAAACATTCATTCAATGTCCAGCTGTTAACCTCAATTAAATATACATTCAGAGATACACTAAGGAGTTTTGGTGTAAAACTTGTCAACTATCTACCTAAAGGGCACACAAAGTATCCACACACTTTCAGCCTTATTGTAGACATACCACTGGAATATGCTAAATCTTTATTATGGTTTAAAGTGTAATATATTTTTGATGAGTAATAAATGAGTCTTTAAACTATAGGTATTTTTGGTTAATGCACGATAACTGGTGAACTTTTCATAAGCTGATCCACAAAATTAGCATCTTATGTGTTAAAGGAATAGAAGGTGTAAATGGGTTAAACATCCCTCAGCTAAGCAGAGAAAGGAAGGGAAACAGTGTGAAAATGGCACATGGAATGTATCCACTGTTGCTGTCACTATTCATGCTATACTGTCAAAAATTTCAGATAATGCAGCTGGGATTATAGGGGCTTTTACTGAAGTGACAGGGCATTTGATTTGAAAATGCAAAGAGGAAATGTGTGAAGAACTGTGGCATACATCTGAAAATATTGCTGACTCCCGCATAAAAGGAGCAGTATCTCAGGGGGCAAAAAAAAGTTGCCTGTTGATTTTCTTGTCAAAAGGGTAGTCATGATTAAGATTTAAAGTTTGTTTGTAATTTGTTGTCTGTACAGAGGTTCAACTGATGTCGTGACTTTGGGGAGATTGATGTTTGGCCTTCTCTGAAGTATTTGAATAGATTTTTGACATGGAGAAGAAAAGTATTTACTATTGAAGGCACTTGGGTAAAAATATGGAAACTTCATTTGAAAAAGTATTAAAACATTGACATTTTCTGTGGATATGATTACAACTTTATTTAACAATAACTACAGTAACTGGCAAAGGATGACCTGAACAATTTAGAGTATACATTTCATCACAATTTAGAGTTATACATTTCATTACAACTACTGATTTGTACAATAAAGAAGTGCTCCAATAAAACAGCGCTTACCCTAACTAAAATGACTTCTAATTATGGATGACAAATGCCTATTAATTGTACAGTAAAAGCCACTAGTATGTATGTTTCATTCAGTTCAGAGATCCCTGGAAGCCTGTGTGGTAGGGGTTCTATGCAGCCCTATTTGTGTGTAGTGCACTTGTGCTGGCCACACAAGCCTGGATGGTGGGTGAGTTTGCTGCTGTGCACTGTGTTGTGACCATGACCCTTCTGGTGGTCAAACCGATTCCCGCTCTTGAATGATATACTGTAGTCTGCTTGCTGTCTGAGCATAGTGCCTAGTAGAATCAGTAACAGTGCATTACCTGTGTAGGACATTGGCTGCCTGAAACCATGTCCTAACTGCAAGTGACTGCACGAGTAGCACGTTGCACTGAATGTTTTATGTCTACAGTACATTAAATATGATCTTAGATGTGAGCTTTTGTTATGTCATGTATAGTAATATACATCTCAACACGAACAAATAAAATAGAGTAAAACCAAGTGAAATAGAGGGTCTAAAATTGACTCGGCAAAGTAAAAAAGGCTTCAAAGAAGTTGTGTAGCATTGCATTCTGTTGCGCTACAATCTTGCTGTGTTCTTGCTTGCAAGGCTTTTTCACCCCTCTTTGTTTTGTGCCTTGGGTTGATTATTGTTGTTGGGTATGTATTTGACCAATTTGGTTTGTTTAAGGCATATCACCGTACTTACAGTTTGTCCCTAACCTAATGCTATGTCTTTAATAACACCTTGGTACACCCTGCTAAAATCAAACACAGTCTTCAGCAATTAGTGGGAAGCAGTAAGCCTATGAACCCTTTAGTTCAACTGCTGATAGTCTTGAGGTTGTAGCGGTCACATCTATGTAATTCATTCATGCTGATTATTGCCAAAGTATTGCACCTTCCTCACAACATGTCTCTTTACTGGTGCCAGCATTCAGTCTGGTATTATTGGGTTGGAACATGAAATAAGCAGTATGCAGAAGTGTCTGATGTCCATTGAGAAGACCATATCTTAAGTTGCTTGATCCTAAACCCCAACTCTTGTCCCCATTACTCACTTGTGAGAAATGAGCCTGTCCTGGCAGATGTTTGCCAGCTGGCCAAGGCTCCTCTGTTGGAATAAATGGCCTCCTGTCACCTATGAGAGAGATAAAATCGGCCACTGAAAGCCCCAAAAGGGGATTTGAGAGACTACTGCTCCTCACGCAAGAAAAAAAGGCACCTGTTTCTAATGGTACATGCACTTTCAGCAGAGTTTAGAGAGTTTTGATGACTAGGAATCATGTTTAATGACATGAGTTGAGATGTTCTCTTATACTGTGTCCTTAAAGGCGCTCTAAGCGATGGTGTTTGATGTCACTTCTTGCTGACGTTCAAAGTATTGTCAAACAAAACGGAGGATAGCTCCCTCCTCCCCCTCCCTCCCATGCTTCCTGAAAGACTCATGAACGTGCAACCCCACCCAACCCCTCCTCCAAATCCTTCTTGTCGTTTACTGGCTGGAACAATGTTTGTTATGTTTCGTTTCGTTTGTTATGCTAGGTTTGCCCACTGTGTTTTTTAGCCGTTTGTGGAGCCTAGGCTGTCTACAGAGACCGCGTTTTTTTACAGTGTGTTCAGCTTGCAGATTGTGAGGAGATGTTTGCTGTATGTAACAACACATGTTTTAGTCCTAAAAACGTGTCACATCGCTTAGAGCACCTTTAAAGGTCTCCTTCCAAAATAAACCGTTTAAGACTTGATGTTTTTACATTACCATAGGTTAGCCCAAGTTGTACTTCTATGCTCAACATCAAAATGCTCTCCTAGTCTGTATTCGCCTGTGATAGAAAACTGCCGGGAAAAATGAGCAAATTGGAAAAGCTGTACAAATGTACGTCAATTTGAACATTAGCTATGCAGTTAACCCGCCCTCAAGAAAACGTTAGGCTGCCCAAGTATGTCTCACTGCGGACAGACCCACTAGAGGGAGCGTCACAGTGTTGTTAGCCAATCAGAGGCGATACATTTGCATATCATTAATATTCATAAGAATCCTCTCGAGCAATCCCTGCTCTCGTTTTCACCTAACTAAAATAGCTTGAAACAAGACAACCACAGCATATTTTTTGTCGAAACCAACTCTCATGACATTATTTTAGACAAGAGACCACCACAAAATTAATGAAAATACGATGGAATGAGACCTTTCAATTACATGGTAACAGAAATAAACTGTCAAAGTGGAATTGAAAAACTTTTTATAGAGAATTTACACATGGTCTACAATAAATGACCACACATTTATTGAACCATGGTGATGGTGACGCACAATGGCAGCCCAAAAACCAGAACCACACTCTTATTTTCACATTTTGTTTTGTCTTTTGTGAGTTGCATTGTGCTTGACCATTCTTTTTAATTTTCTGTACATTTTGTTGCTGTTTGTCTTGGCCATGTAAGTCTAAGTGGGTGTTAACTTGAATAAACTATTATCAACGTGCAAAGGGCTCGTTCCCCACTAAACTCGTGCATGAGTTGAGACTGGGGGACCCACCAATCAACATTCAGGAAATGGTTTTGGGTACAATGTATTTTATGAAAAATGGCGACATGGAATTGCCATGCTAATTGGCTGATGTAAAGACCATGGGCTTGTTGAGGGCTACCTTCTAATGGCTAGGTTTAGAGTAAGCAATCCTCCCTTTTTGGCTGCTGTTTAGAGGTCTCTGATGCAGTCTTCTTCTCACTTGGATGGGCCAAGTCATGGCATTTCAATAATCACCTTGACTGAAAATGGCAGTCAACCCCATATGCAACATCACTCCTCTGTCCTGATTTTAAAGTAGCCACAAACTCTGGAAGGTGCTGGACTGAAACACAATATCTTAGTACATAGGTTACATGTAATTTGAAACCATATGAACTAATGCCCATTTATTTCATTTATTTAATTGCTTTTCCTGCTATCTTTTTTCTCATTCAAAAAGCTAATACTCTAATTTATGCAATTTCACTATATGTTTTACCTTAGCATTTCAATGTATGTGACTCATTAAATCTTGGATGGGGTTGTATACTGTCATGAGCCTACAGTAGTTGTGCAGTTACCTGAATAGTTGAGTCAGGTCAAATGCTGTCAAACTGTTGTCAAAAAGATGTTACTGTCTTTTCAAAGCTGCTTTTAAAGGACACTCAAAAGCTATTCTCTCAAGACAGGGGACTCAGCTACTCAATTAATACCTGTAGGACCTGTAGAAAAAATGACAATGTGGTCACTCCCCTTTTAAAAGACCTTAGACAGGCCCCAAGACTCCCGGCTTCAGTTCGGTTCCATCCAGTACTGTATGTAAGTCACTGTGACAGCTCTAAAATCTCACATAAACTTGCTTTGAAGTTAGCCCTTGCCCTTCCGCCACCAGCCACCCTGGTCTCAGAATGCTGACCTCTGGATATTCAGAGGGGAAAGTTATTCTGTTAGGGACAGCATTTTCTGTTCTGTGACTCTTTTTCTCTCCTTTTCTTTCTCCCCAACGCTCTCTCTCTCTCTTTCCCTCTGCCACTGTACTGTAGGGCTAACTGCACAGAGTGGCACTTTTCCCTGCACTAAAAAGAAATGCATGTCTGAGGTGTACAGTAGCCTAATGATTAAAGCAGTGATGACTTTGCACCACTGATCTCTAAAGAATAACTATTATTCTTTAAGGTCTGTGCTTTGCACAAAATTGAATGCTGGGGAACCAGTGGGAGAGCTAAGACAAAAGAGGAAGCCCTTAAGAGCCAATAACCAGTCTGGGAAATGTAAAATATTGATGAGGGTGGCCTTTTATTTTCTTATTTTCTTTAGATTGTTGTTCGCTTTGATCTTAAATTCCATTTCTGTGCTGGTGTTTTGCTGATGACACATAATACTGTAAACAAAACAGTTTTTAGATCTGGTTTGTTGATCTCGTTTAGAATTTACATCACTGTCAGTAACTTTCCATGTCTCTCTTGGTGAAGTTTTTATTATTCTTATTTTTCTTCTTTCTTCTTCTTCTTCTCCTTCTTCTTAATTGATGCTAACAGTCAAAGCCAGAAAGTACAAAAGCATACCTGGGTCATGCACGTTTTAGACTTACTGTCAACCAATGAGCAACTTTCTTTGGTTTTATCCTCAGGCTTAAGGTAGATAATCCACCTCTCTTTGTATATGAACACCCCATAGTTAATAACCAAAATAATTTGATTTCATTGAGGAAAAGAGACCCATCTGGGGGCAAAGCCTTTTAGTTGCATATTCTTTGGAGCTTTTTTTGGAAGATTGAGCTAATCAGAATTTTCTCTGAGTAGGCACTGCGACAAGTAAAGTCTCAGACTGAGGAACATTTCAGCTAAATCTGTCTCAGAGGAAGGAGGGGACCAGGACATAAAATAAATGCTGTGTGCAATCTTCCAAGAACAGATATTTTCTGTTCTGGCAATCTCACACACAAGTGTAGTCAAATGGGTTATCAGCGAGGCTGTAGAAGCCGTTGAGAACAGCAGGCAGGGTATTGGCTCTGGACAATCTGCTCAAAACCCTTTATTTTCCCCCTGCACCAACATGACGTTATGCTGCAGCAGTCTGCTTGTGAAGATTAACGGGCAAACAAACATTTTATTGAATTAAACTCATTTTAATTAGATCGAATCCTCTTCAACACAATTGAGCAAAAGAAGAGCAGAAAATATCGACAGAAGGAAAGTGAAACAGAAAAATGCATTACTTGTGTTTTTGAATGACTTTAATGACAGCTCTTTCTAAAACAATTAAATGTTATGGCAACTGATCCATTAGCCATTGTTTATTATTATGGTTTGTGCTTTGCGGCAGAGATGGGGAGCTGCTTGCTTTGTTATTTTCTATTAATCGCGTCAGCTGTGTTATGATTTAACTAGCTGCCTAGTAATCTTGTCATTGATTGAATGAATCCCCTGTGTCATTATAAAGCCTCAACAGCGTAAGATGCCTTTGGGGAGCTCTATAGAGAGGGACATCAAAATATCCTGAGATGTGCATGTCAGGCCTCCTATATGTGAAAGTAATCAGCAGAATGCCCCTAAAGTTAAAGATAATACTTCCATTTATAAGTTACACGTTTATACAAAGAAACAATCTAGCATACAGTAGGAGCACATTCCTCAGCCTGTGTCCATTTATACATAAATGTGTCTATGAACATACTGTCCCATCAGTATATCATCATCATAATGTTGTCATATTATCATGAACATTTTTGGATAAGTCTGCGGTTCTTAACTATTTTTTTAGTGATGCGAATTATGTAAATAATATAGCATGACATTTTCTTTTTCTGTATCCCATCAGGGCACTTGTATGTGGAGCTCTGACTTGGCTTTTGAGGAGGAAGAGGAGAAACAGAAGCGATGGTTTATACTGCCAAACATATTAGCAGGGATTCAGTAGAATAGACGATCTACTGTAAGCTGCACTTTTTTCAAAATCCTTGTTTAACAAGACTTTGAATGACAGTGAGTCATGACACAGTATAATGACACAGTGACAATGACACCGTATAATGCATTTTTATGTGAAATTTGTGTTTATTGTTAAATAGTGCATCAATAATTCATAATTTATCATCATTGACTGTATATTAATGTCAAAACTGTGTCTTTGTTGAGACTGTGATGGCAATATCTAAGACGTTTAATAATGAATGAAAGGGTTCAAAGGTTCTGGTAATGTTTTGTAAAATGTGATTGGGTGTTGAGAGGGGAGAACTCATCACTCTTGATAAATTACACAGTCTCCTTTCCCCTGACTCACGGCAGCAGCTACTGATAATCATCATAAATCATCACAAGTGTGTGGCCTCTCTTTCTACACAGCATAGTATGTGTACTTCTGTTTAGCAAGCCTATTATAATGCAAAGCACATTAAGTGCCAATCAAAGACATCATTCGACTTAACCTTCTCTTCTCTGTGGTACATATTGGAAAATGTTGTATTTGGTAAACATTCAAGACGTTCTATAACCTCCCCTCTCTTTTATGCCAATCAGCAGACCCACTCCTGGCTGTTGTTGTGTTCTTTCCATGAGGAACCTGATCACTATCTGCACACATCACACTTTGGTTGTCTGCCGGCGTCCGCCTATTCCGCCACGGTCATCTGATTGCTTGTGTTGTCGGGGCGGAACGGAGCGATCAGTCAAGGTAGATCAGACGCCCGTCATGTCGCGCAATTGTCGGCAGACATCTCATTTTCTTGTTTGTCACAACGCCACGTACAAGAGAGCCCCAGAGAATAGCCACCCAGCAGAACTTTCTTCCCAGAGGAGCTTCAAAGGACACGAAGGAGGAGGAGAACAGACACCTGATCTGTTGGTTGCATGTGTCATTTTACATTCTTGAATTCGTGCGATGTTCCGCAAACATAAAAACATGATTTAAAAAAAAAAAAAATTCAGTGTAGAGGTTTTATTTGCGTCAGCATTTTCATTTACATCAGACTAACTGCGAATTGGCATTGTGTAGGCTAGTCAATGAAAAAATAACCCACGCATGCCAAACATGCCAGGGGAAGCACAAGATTTATGTTGGTGTAAACACAACACATCCATCTGTTATTCTGTATGTGTATTTCTTTTAAAACCACCAGTCCAACTGGTCTGCAAATTGTGTCCTCTAAAAGTGTAAGCCTAATAAAAAAACACTTCCCCAAATCCTAAAAATGAGGCATAGTACTGAATTGAACTGTATTCATTCTGGTTTTGGTAAAAAAAATAAAAAAAAATTACTGTCTGCAGTGACCCGACTGCTGTTACTGAATTTGTGGGAAGAGTCCCCCCCCCCCCCCCAGAGTGCTTATAGAGGAGTACTGAAGACAGGGATGGGTGGGTGCAAGTAGACTTGTGCAGAGGAGGAACAGGGCCGGCGGCGGCCTCCAGCGATGCGTGCGCTGTCCGGCCATAATAAGCACACTGAAGCCGGTTGATGAATGGCCGTGTCAGGCTGCAGGTAGTCACACTAGCCCATGTGCTGTTTCATTTGCATGTGGGGGCTTTTTTATGAGCTGAGGTGTGTGTGGCACCTCTATTGTACACATTCTTATTCCACTCTCTTTGTGTGTGTGGGTGTTGTACTGTATGTGGTCATTTCAGTAGGTGTGTGAGAGAGAGTGTTTATAATGTGTTGGTGCTACTGTTTTCTTTGCCCGTGTAAGTGCCTAAGTGGGAGTTGTGGTAATGGTGTGGCAAATCTGACAATTTCTGATTCTCTTCTGCAATGTAGTATACAGGTGATGACCTTTCATCTTGAAGTATTTTTGCTTTAGACTGCCCTGGTCTTTCACCTGGGCCGGTTTTCCAATGTTCCTCACGGGGTAGATGCACATATCTTTTCATTTGTGATGATGATCATAATTGATTTGCTCCAGTACTATGCCTCATCACACTCTTTCAGCAGGAAAACATGCCTTTGTCAAGCCAATGATCACCGTGTTACCTCCACTGTACACATGTACTCCCTATCTCCAGAGATGCTCCTCTAACCACTTAGCAGCTTTCCATTCATGGCCTCCTAATAACAGGACCTTTGCACCGTGGCAATGAGAGGACACAATGATTGAATTGGGTTTGTGGGCAGAGAAGCCTGTTGATTTGGATTGAGAAAAAGCAGCTCACTGTTCAGAAGCACCTCACCCTTCCTCCAGCCCCATGTAATGATGCCACAAGGGAGAGTGGTGTTTGATTATGTTGGCTGCCCAAAGTGGGTGGTCACTGTGGTCTGTGAATGTAGTCTGGTCTCAAAGATTAAAAGGCTTTGCCTTCCTGAACAAGGAAACAGCCGTTTTTTTTTTTCTTTTTTCTAAAAAGTTAGAGTAAAACTGTAAACAGAAATAGTGTACTCAAAAAATATTGATCTCGCAACAGCCAAGGACTACTGTGTTGAAGGTTGCCGTGTCTGAAGTTGTCACATCTGAGGGCGCATCTCTCACAGTCTGGCTTCTATTGTAACTGTTCATGGAGCCTTTATTAACGTTCTTTGTTAACGTTAGCTAACAAATTCATTGAAATGAATTCAAAATTCTTCATGAATGTTTGACTGCATTTGCTTGCATTCGCCTAGTGGAGTTCTAGGGTCTCTTTTATTACTAATACTTCTTTATTATTTGTCTGATTACTTAACACTAAGGTACACTAATTAGGTACAGTATAAGGTTCAGCTGCACTCAAACCAATACCTATGAATGAAAAAATGTCTGTGCTCCCTCCAACCCATCACTGACTCAGATGCATATTTTGCTTTCATAAAAAATATTACCGTAATGTTTCATTTCCACAATCAAATAGTTTTCTTAGAAAGTTACCTAACATTCTGTGTACTGAATGTGAACAGAAAGACGATTTAATTTGGGAGAGAGAGGGAGAGAGCGGGATCGCTATGAATTAATACATCATAATTACTTTATCATTACACTGTAATTATATCATTACATTGTAATAGTTGGACACAATGGTTGGTAATGAGTTATAAAAGGCACATGATATGCATAATCTGAGTTTTGCACCTTCTTTTCTATAAATAAAAGTAAAATAACCACTAAGGTGAAATGTATTGTCATGATCCTTTGAAGTTTGCAATTGGCCTAGGCTGTCTATGCCAGGAGCTGGCCATGCAGTACTTGTTGGTGTTCAGATGCCTGAACTACTTCAGACATAACAAAACAGAACATATTATTTTCATAACAGTGTTGTGAGAGGTCAGAGGAGAACAGGCACACTGGTTCAAGAAACTCGCGCAAGGATGCAGAATACCATCTCTGAACGCAGAACAAATCAAACCACACCGGGTGTCTATTTTGTCAGCTAGGCACAGAGGTGCACAGGCCCACCAAAGCCAGGCAATAGAAGGTTGCCTGATCTGACAATTTTCCAATTCAGCTGCAACATTTGGATGGCTGGGTCCAAATTTGGCATAAAAAACAAGAAAGCATGCATACGTCCTGTCGTGTATTAATAGTTCTGGCTGGTAGTGGTGGTGGGGAACATTTTCTTGGCACACTTGAGACCCTTAGTGAAAATTGGGCATTGTTTAAATGCCACAGCCTTCTTCCATGCACCATGTCACAAACCTTATACCATCTTAAACTGGTTCTTGAACATGACAATGAGTTCACTGTACTTCAGTGGCCTCCACAGTCACCAGATCCCAATCCGAAGAAACAGTGTGTGGTGGAACAGGAGATGTGCATCTTGTGCAGACGACAAATCTTCAGAAACTGTGTGATCCTGTCAATGGATCATAATCTCTCAGGAATGTTTCACCTTGTTGAAAGTTTGCAATATACAGTATGATGAATTAAGGCAGTTTTAAAGGCAGGTGAATGTATGGTAGGTGAAGGTTTTAATGATATCTTTGTTTAAGTTGTTGCTTTGAGCTGTTGAGTTGCCTCAGAAGAGTTGTATGGTTAAGCTTGTGTTTTGTTATCAAAATGTGCTTTTGATGAAAAAAACAACTGTGTGGCTCATTGTGTTATGCCGTGTTAAGAATAATATTTAAAGAATAATGTATGCTTGTTAGTGATTGAGAAAAACTGGAAATTACTTCAACCAACACATAACATAAACATAACCATACAATAATCATTAGCTAAAAGTACAGTATGCACCATTGATCAATGCTAATGTCATCCAATCATCTTTCATTTTAAGAGAAGTGACAACAATATGTGAAGAAGACTTATGATGAATCTAATATGTAAAATTATTGATGTGTGACATCATTCTTGTCACCTGCTATTTGTGTTTGTCTTATCACTTCACAGTAGTCAAAGCACATGCATAGATTGTGTCACATCAAATGCTATCAATAGATGCTCACACTGTCAAAGCAGGTGTTTTTATGAGTGACTTGTGGCTGACATTACTGTTGCGTTACCTTATCTGACATGTCTTGGTCTCATGCAGTGACGTGATATGCCTTTGTTTGTGTGTATGTGTTTGTGTTTGTATGCTGTGACACTGTGGACAAGTGCAGGCACATGAATTGCGAAGCACTGAGAGATGCCAGCCCTTGTCAAAGGCAGCCAAAAGCATCCACTCCTTCAACTATGCCCCAAAGGGAGCTGGTGCCACCATCGCTTTTGCCTGGGGCTTGCTGCCAGGGACTATCTTTAATAAAAGTGATCTGTTCCTTCAGCTGTGAGGAATAGAATAGATAAATAAAAAAATCCATAAGCAAATAAATAAAAATAAAGTCAGACAAATTTGTTAAAATAAATAAATGCCATCCCATTCAATGTACGGCTTAGTGTGCCAATTGTCAGACTGAATTCTGATTAATTTGTTTTTACTATGCAATACAACAGGTCATTAAATACTTTTATACTGCATTCAAAGCATTTTAAATGTGTGCTGGGTGACCGTCGTCAGATTTTACGGGACCTTGCATTTTGAATTGTCTCTTGTCTCCAACTGCCCCTGAACTATTGCCAACCTCTCCTCCTTGAAAATATCAACTGTCAGACCTCTGTTCCTTACTTTCTTTCCTTCTTTTTTTCTTTGTGTGTATGTGAGTGACTTTTTTTTCTTCACAACTAATTCATCTTCAAATTAAACATGATGCTACCCATCCATTCATATGGCAATAGTGCTCTTGTGTCAAAGGTCTCATGTGAGTAGGTGTATTCCATTTAATTATTTCAGACAAACCGATAAAAAACTGTGCTTCTTAGCATCTTAGGCATTTCGGTAAATATTCTTGCCCTCACACTTGTTCTTAGCTTTGTGGATTTATTCCGAGGAGACTTTACATGCAGCCCCCTCTCATTGATATTCATGGCAGATGTTGGAAGTGGCAAACTTTTGCTTGACCGATTTCACAGCAACAGGCTTATGAATTCTGCATCAGCCGTATATTTATCTTGAACACTGCAATTTTATCCCTTTGATTCTTTGGAATTTCTCAGGTATCTTCAAGGGACCCGTCAGTCATGTGAATACTGATGGCTTTAAACAGTTCCAGATATGCAAGTGGGTGTTTTCCTTAACCTACTCTGTGTCATGCCTGCAGGTTTGTCTTGTAGTTTTTGTGTATCTGCTTGTCAGTGTGCAGTTTGTGTGTGTGTGTGTGTGTGTGTGTGTGTGAACAACAATGAACTTAGGTGAATTGTGAGTGTGTGTATGCAGTGTGGGTGGTGTGTGAGCATACGTGACTGTTAAGTTGTTGGTATGCACTTTTTAAACTGACATAAAAGCAGTACTTGTTAAACAGTGGGTGAAAATCCTAAAACACTAAACAGGATGTTTTCTCTAGGGATTATCATGGTTGCTATGGTTTCTGGCAAGGCCTATAATTCAGTAATAACTACAGTAAGCTACATATAGATAATGTATACACTAAAAATGCACCGCATGCCAGCTCTAAAAACCTCACTATAGAGTTGGCAAGTGAACCACGTCATTCTGTATGCATTATGCATGTATGTTACCATTTTCCTAAGCGAAAACCCCTATGGGAAATTAATGGCTCAAATAACAAAACAACATATACAACAAATATGGCAGTGTATGACCTACGAGGACCTAGGCATTCGTTTTTCATCAATAAAATGAGTAGCAACATCGTCTGAGTGTGTTTTTTAGGTGCATTGTAGCAATGATAAATGAATGTTGCTATCCCTCTGCTAACAGCGAAAAATTAAGGACTACGAGTTGACGTCATTTTCAAAAACGACGGTTAAATGATTTAAAATACAATATGTTCTGTATGTACAATGATTCAGTTTAATTTGCAATGATTACAACGGTCAACAATTGGTAAATAATTTTTTGCACAACTGCACAATATCGACTTGTTTGAAAAGGGATGACACTTCGTCGAGCACGGTTTTGTATAGCTCTGGTTACCATGGTGTCTATGCCTTCATGTACATGACGTTCGCCGCTAAGCGCCGCGACCATGTAGTCAGGTCTTTCCGCTTTAGCCTAGTGATAGCAACATCTTATGTATTTTCTCATTAGAGTCCAATTTGCAAACCTGTCATCCATATCATGTTTTTTTAACATCCTCCATCAAATGCGGAGGTCGTTTACTCACACGCTTTCGCTCACACCTTATTTGAGACGAGGCTGCAAAATTAACATTGGATTTCCAGAGGGGAAAAACCTTAGGAACCGGATGTCATTAAATGCTAACATGAAAAACTACAGGCTTCCGGGTTACTTGCCAACTCTATTCTAACTGTGTTTTAAATTTTACCTTAGAATATGCCATTTCCTGATTGTGCCACCAAAATGTTTTCTTTGTTTGGAAATTATTTGTCTGCCCTGGTTAAACGAATCTTTTTAAAAACGGTGTGGTCAGATGAGATGATACTATGATTCTAGTAACTGCTTTGTTGGGTGATTTGCCCTCTATTCTCACCACAAGTTGTTTCCCAGGCAAGTGATCCTTCACTGATGCCATAGGTATTGTTTCCTAACATCTATGTCACTGTAACCCAAAAATGAAGGGCATCTTCCCTTCGGTACTTCGGTTGCAAGCAGTTGAGGAACTCCTGGCTTTGTTCTCCCAGAAAGTTTCATGGTCAAGTTTACTGCTGGTCACTGGACACCAATTGTTGCGAGGAGAAATAATATGCCGCTTGGCACAAGACAGTTACTGGCGGCAGTCCTTTGATTTTTTTTTTTACGAGAGGCGTGAGAATAATGAGAGCGGCAGGATAAGATCTCTTTGTATTCCACCTCCCCCCACCCCCACGACTCCCTCACGATCAGTGGTTCCCAACAGTGAAAAAAAGCAATAGGAGGCGTTGCTTAATCTCCAAGTGTTCTGCAACCTCTTAGGGGTCCTGGCACATGGCCATTGAGTACCCATACTGCTCTCTCTCTTTCTCTCTCTTTCTTTCTCTCTCGGACGTTTCTTTATCCCATGCCTTTGAGCCCAAGAATATCGCTTACATAAGGGGATACCTTTTTAAGAGCGACCGCCATTCAGACATCCAGAGTCATCCGAGTAGCTCCATTTTTCTCCCTGTCTGACCATGCTCCGGCATCCTCCAGCATTGAAAGGGCTCCTTGTGAACTTTTGAACTGCCATGCGATCCCTAACCCCCTCTCCCCCTTTTTCCATTTGCGATGGAGGAAGAGAGAGCAGGAAATAGGGAGACAGAGGAAGAAGCTTGTTCACAGAGGACCTTAAAATCTCTCAGGGGGGCACAGGAGAGAAAAAAGCTGTGGCAGCACCTTACAGTACTGCACAGAGGCTGTAATGAATCCACACTGTCCACCTTAGTGGCCTATCCAGCCTTTTCCATGGGACAGGATGAATGATAACTTGGCAATAGCTACCGTTTAAAGCATCCTTTGATGGGGTGTGTTTAAAAAAAGATCGATTTGTATCTTACTCTTGGATGAAATATCCTGATCCGGAAGAGCTCATTGACTTTCCATCCGATTTCATCAGTCACACTTGTGTGGTCATGAGAGACAAGGTGGTGTGCGTGTCCAGCGCATCCCAATTATGGAGACAAGAGGGAAAAATAGAAGCATATTAGGTTCAGTTGAAAGCAAGGCAAAACAAGCATACATGCATGAGAGATGATGGGAATAGCCTGTGGTGTGAAGCTGTGAAAGATTTCAGTGCTTTAGAGAGGGATGAGTATCTGGGGAAAGTGATGGGTGTCCGTTTTTCATGAAGAAGCCTTTCATCAGCGTGGCTTTATTCATAAGTGTGTCCTGAGGAGGTCGTACTGAAGGAGAAAAAAATTGAGTAGTCTGACTTTTTTTTTGAGTTTCTCTTCTCTCTCACTGTGCTGCTTCTCAATTATCCTGCTGTTGCTGCATCTTTTTAGGTCAAGTGGATGGCAAGTGTATGGACATGGAAAAACCAAGAAGGGTCCATGGACATTTAGTCAAGTCAAGTCAGTTTTATTTGTCAATTTCTTCACATGTACTTGACATACAAAGGAATCGAAATTGCGTTTCACACTTGTCCCATGCATAGACGTTGATGACAATAAAGTGCAGATGCACAACAAAAAAACAATTCTAAACAATAAGGTAATGTTAAGTAAAAAAAAAAGTGCAAGTAGGCTTAAGGCATTATACTTAGGTAAACATACAGTATATATAAGACAAGACATAACATAAAGTAAGTGTTCCAGCAGCGTTGGTATGTTGTCTTAGTGCAACACAAGATTGTAGCAGCAGTAGTAGTATATAAATAGTAGTGAAGAGAATACTTGAATATATAGCAGCAGCTGTGTGCAATTGCAATGCAGAGGTAGTTATTTTTCAGTTCAGAGTGTTGTTTTGGTTCTTGGTTCAAAGTGTTTGTTCCCTTGTTGGGGAGTGTGTGTGGTGTCATGTGTCAGCAGGGTGAAGAGCAGCGGACTGAGCACACAGCCTTGTGGAGCCCCTGTGCTCAGGGTGATGCTGTTAGAGATATTGTTGCCCACACGCACTGCTTGAGGCCTCTGGCTGAGGAAATCCAGTAGCCAGTTGCAGATGGAGGTGCTGAGGTCCAGTTTGCAGATGAGTTGTTCTGGTATTATGGTGTTGAATGCTGAACTGAAGTCTATGAACAGCATTCTCACATATGAGTCTTTCTTGTCCAGAAATCACTCAGCACACATCAGTACTTGCACACTTGCACACTAAACTGAATCACTGATGAAAACATTCAGCTCTTTTTTACAGTGTCTTATGCCAACGAGCCATTCAAAAATTCCACTAGACAGCAGGTGTATATAAATCGATAAAGGTTATAGGTGCAAAGTTTCTCTCTGTATCATATTGAAGCAATTGCAGACAAAAAGCCAGTAAAGGGAAATAATAGACTGTGATAGGGTATCACTTGCATGTATAATTGTCCTCATTGCCAATGAATGAAATATGAATACATTCATGAGAAACACATAGCCATTTTCCTGTTTTTATGAATACTGTGAGTGTTGTGAATCAAAATAATAATGAATAATGAAGACTATTTTGTGGGGCATTATTTCCTCCATGAAAATCCAGGAATGCATGTTTGCAAGCTGCATTTTGTCCAGATTACAAAATTGGAGCAAGGTTTTGTATTATTAATAATATATCCTGTTAATTTTCTGTTTGACTGGGCACACCCAATTAGGTTGTCCTCTGAATTTAGACAAGGAAAAAAATGGATTCAAACAAAAGGAGAAGGTTTTTTTTAATGTCTGTGCTCATAGAGCTCACTCTTAATAAAGAATAAAAGACAGTCTGCATGAAATGTAAATTTCTCCATTTGTTTCCTCACACAAAGTTCAGTCTATCAATAGAAGACCGATCATTAATTTTAAATCACTTTTTAAATTGGGGAATTCAGAAAGAAAGGTAAGACGGAATGACAGTCCTTGCATGATTAATGCAGTGTTCCTGCTCCTCTTCGACTTCGCATGTGAAAGATGTAAAAGTCTATCCTGAGAGACCTGAGCCCTCTGCAGTTCGTAACCCACATTTCTTCCTCCTTAGATCTCCCAGATGCAGGGAACACATCTCTCTCTCAACACACACAGACACACACACACACACACACACGTATCTGCGCACACATACGTGAACACACACAGAGACACACACACGCACACAACCTCAAACCCATAATAAATGCTAAGAAAGCAAGAGTGGCTTTTGGCTACTTGTTTAATGTAGGTGTGTAGGTGTAGGTGTATTAGAACAATTAGAACAAATACCGGTAGACAACATAAGTAACATAACGTTCAGGAATCAGGTCCTTCGATATAAATGGCGTCTCAGACACACAGATAAATGCCCATTTGTTACAAGCAACTGACACAGTTCCCTATAGTGTCCAGAAATCCCTCTTATGCGTCATAAAAAAAAGGCTTTGCCTGTTGGTCGCCTTTGGCGTAGCCTGCTCTTTTCTTATTGCTGAAAGTGGTGGTGGCGTGGCTTTTGCGCACATGGATGCGCTCAACCTTTGGGCTGTCTTTTCCCTCTCTGTGGAGGGGCTTATAGCTGTCTACACCATGCCTGTGAAGAGAACAGTGAAAAGACAGTTCAGAGTGGCTGATCTGCAGCCAGATCTTTTAAGGAAATTGAGAGGTGGCGGGTGGAAGTTGCTTCACAGATTGTGAGGAAGGAAAGATCTGAGAGACTCGGGGAGATCTTTGAGATGGATATAGGGACTGATGCTGGGGCGATACGGGCACTGTGAGACTTTGACTACATTGCTTGTTGGGATGACGCTGGGATAAGTAGAGCAAAAGCACTTTAAATGCTATTTGATACATTTTGCTTTAATGTGGAGATCATTAGAGCATCTTCCTATTTGTCAAATGAACGAATAGTCAATGACTTCTGACTTCTGTGCTGGTTTTGATACATTTTTCCAGCACTCTTTAAGTGTCAGCTAAAATTCTGCTTGAAATGAAATACTTGTCACGTTTTTTGGCATCTTTGAAGGAGGAAGGGAAGCTCTCACTCACACAGGATCAGTGGAACATAGCTTTATAGCTAAATAGCTCCAAGCCCCATTGTTGCAAAGTTAATGATGGTCCGATTGCTTCATCAGGGTGAGGTCTGCAACATCAATTATAGGGTATGTTCCAAAGAGGGGCACTCAGCATAACTTTGAAGAGTAGAAAGGCGTCCTTCCTGGATCCGGAGCCACAAGGCAAGATGAAGGCGAGAAGAATCTCTTTTCAAGTTGCCCACTGCTTGGAAGCAATGCCTTTCATCCTCCTTTAGCCCTAAAAGTTTATCTTTCCCTCGTGTACATTTTTACCAGAACGGTATCTCTGAGCCTGCAACCCATTTTTATACGGGGATGAATGTGAGCAAGCTGCTTTGCTGAGTCTATTATTTAACAACTGTTGTTTGGCTGTCTACTGAAAAAAAGGAAGGTATACCAAAATGGGGGGGGGGGGGGGGGGGGGTTGGGGGGGATGGGAAGGGCTATCACTTCAAACCACACTCACAGGAGGACATTGGGGAGGACAGGGAATTCACAGATACCTCTGCTTTTGTCTGTCCCCTTGCCGCTTTCTTTCCTCCTCTCTTTCAGGTTTCATGATCTCTTCCTTTGTTCGCTGTCTGCTTTTGTTGAGTGTCGCCTCTGGCTGTTGTCTAAATGCAGAACAACAAAGCAAGACTGTTCTGTGAGTCACAAACTGTACCTGCCCTTCACTGCTTTCTGGGGAAAAAAAATATGTCAGAAAGAAAGAAAGAAAGAAAAACATTACATGCTTTTGAGGGAGCTGCATATCCAAAGTGGTCTGGTACCCAGATTAGGTAGATAAGGAGGCAATGGGATTTCTATAATACTGGCTTCAAAAGACAATGTTCACAATCATTCAGAACTCTGATTTTAAAGGCCTTGTGCATCAAAAGTGCTGACCCATTTCATAACATAACTCAACGGCCTTGTTTTTCTACTATGGCCAGGGCATCATAACCAATAATTATATTATGTACTTGTTCTCTGGGGGTGAGGATGACACCAAGTGAAAAATGAACTCTCTCTCCGCTGCATCCATTCCGGGCATTGTAGTCATTGTGCAAAGCAGTGGCCATGATTGACAATCTGTTTACTTGCCGCTCTTGCACCCTGAAAAGCGATGAGCTCCGTGTTGACAGCTCTTCGCCTTATCTGCCATGCATTCCCTCTCTCCATCTCCCTCTCTCTCTATCTTTCTCTCTCACTTTCTGTTTCTCCTTTTCTGTCTGCCTCTCTCCGTTCCGTGTGGAGGGAGCGGGTATAGTGCTGCTGCCAGGTCGTTGCTCACGCTGGTGACATCCGAGAGGTTTAGTCGGCAGAAGCCCCGCTCGCTGGCAGGAAGAGTCAACGCTTCATTCCGCAGCGATCTCAGATAGGGGTGGCACTGCTGCCACTGGTATCTGCTAAGAGGGACAGATCCCTCGACTTTTCTCCCTTTCTCTCTCTTCACTCATTTGGCGCTAGCAGAGCGGAGGCATAAAAGCTTTTCTAAGAATCATGGCCACAGAGGCAGTGATTAGTTTATTTTGTCAATATATTGTAGAATGTTTTCCAGCCTTCTCACACATACGATTTCTGTTTCAAAAGATAGTGCAGTCACTGTGCACATTTAGCTATTTGGGATTTACACATCATTAAAAATGGCTTATGTCTGAGAGAAATGGGGAAAATACAGCACTGTGCCAAAGTTTCAGGCAAATTAGTTTTGCAAAACATTTGTCTGAGGATGTTGTATTCCATCCCTGCTACAGTAGTATTACTGTGGCAGTAGGAAATATTGTCAATTCTGTACTCAGTTTGAAAATAGTTTTTTGTAAGTAATATATAGTCTTATGTTGTGGAAGTCAGTGTGTATATGAAATTACAAGGGACATTGCAGATTAACATATTTTAGTACACCTAATAAGATATGATTAGTGCACCTAATTTAGACTATATAAATAATGCTACACCATATTTGCTTCAAAAGTTTAGGCTTTGCCATAGGTTTAATTCACTTTTATACGCACACAATGCTATACAATTCCTCCCCATTCTCATATACTTTTCCAAAAGTAGTCCAAACGTGTTCCCGAATATGTTCATGTAAAATCTGCACAAATACGTTGATATCTCCATCACATCAACACAGCTACCCATCTATCTAAAATGGATTTGATTTCAAAATGCAGAAATTCTCTCAAGGTTTTACCTCTGTATATATCCCTAGCACCTGCTTGCTGGCTTGTTTCACAGATATGGATGAAGAGCAGTGTTCCACAGGGCCAGGGCTAATTAAAGTTGCCATTTTAAGCAGTTTTAAAATAGCCTCAGACAATGACGGATCTCAGCCAAAAATGCCTGTCTCCTAAAAATTCAGCAGCACCCTAGCATGCATTAGAGGTACATTAGAGGAATCTTCATATGAGGTCCAGGAAAAGGTACCCATTTATATGGCATTTGCAGCCCTAATAGAAAAATACTGTCTTTCTAAATTTGGGAGTTCCCAAAATGTTCCTTCTTGCTCTAAGTGCCTTTTTATGTGAAATACACAATTGTGTAGACTGTGGTTCAAAGTTATCAAGCCCAGTGTCCCACCCTGTGCTGTGTGCTTGTTATGATGTGACTGCTTGTTTTGATGGACAAAAAAAAACTACTGGTGGTTTTCATTCATCTTGCTTTAGTCTCCATTTACTTCAGGTCACATTAGATATAACTAAGACAATCTGAATAAAAAAAGTTTTTACCCTTAATCTCCTTTCCTGTGTCATCTTAGACAGGTCAACAGAGAAAAGCACAGTGGAGCATGCTAGCACAAATAAAACCAACACATGTGTGCAGAGACAATGAGCAAGTGCAAGCTGAGAGCGTGTTCTTTCTCATTTGTGACTACCACCTGTTAGTAATGTTTGAGCAGAGCAGGCCTTCCTAATCAGCCCAGGGGAGTGAAGAAGCACTCCCTCAGACAACACACCATCATTATTATTTATGATTTAGGAATATGTGTCACCTTTTTTTAAAGTTCAGATACACTCTGGTTTTGTTGTCAAGCTTTTTTATTTCTATTCCTATTGATTGTATAACTTTAGATTTTAGATTTGAATCTGTGTGATGGTGATAACTTAAAGGCCCACTATGCAACATTTTTCATTTAATTAATCCGTTTCATACTGATTAGGATGCTAAAATTAGTCATTACACGGCGAACAAACAGTGTAGAATGCGCCACCGTGGCCAATAGCGGTAGATACAGCACTTGCAATGTTCAGCAGCGTGGACCGCCTCCAATAGAATGCAGTGCAATACAATGCAATATAGCGGGCTTTAGAGGGAGCTTGTGAGAGAGAAAAACAGAATGTTGCTTAGTGCCGGTTTAATTGCTAAAATATACTTTTAGACACACATTCTGCAGCACACCACTCATACAGAACTGATTCAAAACCTGTATGTTTGACCCAGAAAATTCTGGTGCATGGGACTGTAAGCACGAAAGGACTCCCTAAGGTGATTCCTTTGATGGCCCGAGTAATAAAACCGTAGGTCTCGCACAGTCTCTGAGATTTGCCCATCTCATCTTTGTTAACCTCATGCCTTGAGTGATAGAGGGAGTGTTCTTGACATGTTCTGAGGGGAAATCTACCCACTGGTCTATACTTAAACTTACAGTATTTCTTTGCATGACTGCAACAGATAGCATGTGAAGATGGGATAAATTGGGATAAATACCCAGATATAGAAAAAAAGTCCTTCTGAATAAAGACTATAGGGGTAAACACTCATCCCTGTACTGGCAAAGTCCTTTTGCCATTGTCACAGTGACATCAACTCATGCTGAACAAATGAATGAAAAGTTCATAGGGAAAAGTTTGTCACTCAAATAATCAGACCAATCTACTCATCCACCCCTTGCTCTGAAGCAATCCACTGGGTCAGTCACATGATACTGTACATTTTATGAAAAACTTGACAGAATCTTTCACTCGTCTACAGTACATTCAAAGGCTTCAGACAGTTGCATGGTCGCCATTCAATTCTGAATTCTAAAGTGTAGGCCTACTGTGAAAACTCACCCTTCATTTTGAACATGATGACACATAATCTAAATGTCATGGATTTTCAACATTGCCTGCAGTGGTCTTAAAGTATATTCAGTAAATAGAAGAAGATGAACTAATAGAATTGATGGCATTTGTAGTCTATGAGGGGTCGGCAAATACGTTTTTGACAATTCAATCGCGGGCCATCATCATCAGGCAAACCATGCTTTCCTAAAGAAAAAAAAAATATTTTATCATATGCCTATATGCTACTCTATTTATTTAAAAAATATATTTACATTCATTTTAAATGACTGCTGCAGCTCCTGTCATCCTTCATTCAACAGATAGGCCTAGCAACCTGACTAGCTAATGATTGGCTATGCATTAGTAAAGTTGCTAATTCTCGCATGACATCCTGATGTTGTTTCTGTTTGGATGTGTGAAACACAAAGATTCTTAGCTAGCGAAGCAATAATGGCACTGTCCAAAGTGACGAAAAGAAAAGTTGTTTGCGAATGTAGGACGTACAAAGAAGAATGGAAGGAAAGGTCTGCGTTGAGCCTACCTGAATTTATGAACATCCAACATCTCATCCTGCAAGGAGGTTGTTGCTGCACTTGCTAATTGGTGCTCTTTGTTAAGCGCTATGAGACCTGTCTTTTGTTAAATGCGCTATACAAATAAAAATGAATTGAATTTAGTTTAATTTAATTGTTGGATATACACAGAGCAAGATCCTGGTTCGGGCACTTACAGCGCAGCAAAGTTACAAATGCGTCCCTCAACGCAGCATGGATTCTCACAACAACAGGCTACTGACGCAGAGGTTATTAAGGAAGTGATAGCGATAGTGTAATGAAATCTGTTGAATTGTCGTTTTTGACTGCAAATATTATACATTTTTATTTTAATCTGGCGGGCCAATTATGGCCTGTGGACCGCTATTTGCCGACCACTGTTGTAGACTATGAGACAGATTGACAATGAGTGCTACTTCAAGAAAAGGTGCAAGTACTGTACGGTAATGGCTTGTCCTTTTACACTGTGAAATGTGGTTGTTGGGTTGGGTTGGAAATGTGTAGATTTATAGAATGAAACCTTGTGATTTCCATCACTGTTGGTCAGTTGCTGTGCATACACACCTGCAAGAACGTGTCCCTCATTTGGGGTTGAGAACAGTGGCAACCCAAACCACAGCAGTTGTCTCATGGTCCTTGTGTCTCCCCACCATTTACTACACAGCCAATTATAAATGAGGAAAATACATTGTGTAGATTGTGTGTAGTATGCATTTGTATGGATGGCCTTCAAACAAGGGCATTGCAAACCAGACGTAAAGTCGCATCAAGTCTATTCATTTGGAAAGAACAAATCAACTGGCCTTATAACCGACTATCTCAGTATAGCTGAAGCCAGGCACATCATGGACCTTGTCCAGCTAAGTCCAATTTGCTCCTCTGGAGTCACTCTATACATGTTTGCTATTCCATAACCCCCTGGGAGAGTAGACCCCCCTGACCTCGCTGCAGTGACTGCCATCATCCCTAATCAAAATCCCCACCAGACATATTTCAGAGTCCACCAGAAGTGACATCACATGCAACCTTTTTAGCGAGAGAGCGGCCAGCGTATGGCGCGGTCACAGGCTTATGTTAGCGAAGCTCTAGCCCAGGATAATTGGGGAAGTCTTGGACTTGTGCTGAGATGGGGGTGATGCAAGTGTCAGCAAGAATAAGCTTACTGCCCCTGAACTGAGGAGGTAATTTGACACAGGACAAGGTCATTATTCTGAATCTCATCCCACTCTGAAGTGACCAGGGCAGAAGAAGGCCCTGTGTAGTCTTACACTACCACGGCATTAAGGTGCCTCACAAATGGATGAATATGGATGCATTTTGGCGTAGGCCAACAATCTTTGGACAGGTTTTAGTCAAAATATAGTTATCACTGTTCAAAATATGTGTCACAGTGGCCCCAAATACATTTTAAGACACTTGCCTGTGCCTTTTACAGCCAAAGATAACACAGCTATATGACCTGCATTATTGCAGTCCACATTAAGTTATCTGCAGAACATCTTTACAAAGAAAACAGCAGTTAAATGCTAAATAAGTGGTAAAAGATAAATATTTTCCTCACAAGGGAACACTGAATCAAAACCCATGCTGACTAATTAACTTTTTAGTGTTGCAGCACTTTATCACAGTACCACAGTTTTAAGACATTCCAGCTAAATAGTGGTTTTCAGAAGGCCAAACTAAAATACATGCATCTGTAAGTTCTGTAAGTGCTATACACTATCAAAGGAAATTGGACCTTGAGAAGGATGTGAATGGTAAAAGTAAAGAAAGAGAGGAGAGAGAGAAGCCTTCTTTGCATGCCTCAAAGAAACACACATACACCAAGCTCACAGCATGGGTTTGATTCCCAGAGAGCATGCATACTTTGTGGATACACCTCAAGAGAGATTCAAATGTTCTTGGGGGCTAACATTACTTACATGCGGTGCCGGTGAAGTCCTCATTTCAATGAAGACCTTATTTTCTACTCAGTTATACATTTGTATCTATATAACTATGGGTACAATGTGCAAAGTATTACATAACTAGTTCAAAAATCTGAATAATAAGGTGAATGAATTCAAGATTCCAAATGAAGTAAATATTACGTTGCAGTATCAGTAAATACAGCCCTGGGTTGTGTAACGTCACACTTCTATTCCCATGTATTTATCATGACCCAGGTACAGGCTGGACATCTGGCATTCCTGGCTACTTCCCAGTGGTCCAACGTCCTCTGTGGGCTGATAGCCTCCTGCCCTGTTTTTTTGTTGTTATTGTTTGATAGGCCTCTTAGTCATAGACCATGTCCCATTCATCTCCATGTGGCTGGCCTATTATAAATCCACCCCCCTTCTCCTTTTTTTGTTTGTTTGTTTTTTTTTTTAAGTCCATTTTTATTGCTTGACATTGAGTAGATTTATTTTGGTCCATTTAGTTTAGTCTGTACTGGTACTGCTTTGTTGGGCCACTGATGCTGGGCTACTCTTGTGCTATTCTTGCTGGGCTTGGCTGCCACTGACTGTGCAGTGGTGCTGATGCTGGACTGAGCTGGGCTAGGCTGATGAAATTTAGCTGAGGTGTAACTACTGATGCTGCACTGAGCTATGCGCTTGGATGCTCTAATGGTGAAAACATAGAATTTAGAAGGTGATACCTAGCCACTTCATCTTAAATCAGCATTTAGGACTGGAATAGCATAAATGCCTGGACAGGCAGAAATTGTCCATTTATATTTCCACACTAAAAAGTTATTTAAAAAACTGAAATATTAGTTGTCAGAACACACACAAGAGTAATCTAGCATTGTCGTTTCTCTAATTTGTGCTAATTGACATGTTTACATTTCTGAATTTTGACATGCAGTGACTGTAGGCTACCTGCATGTGTGAAGCACTCTGGAATCAACTCTAACAGGAGATACATGTACATGTAGGAGATGAACATAAACACAATGTCAAGATCGTGACTGCATGTGAGATACAGTAGGCAGATAGCTGCGTATCTGTGAAGGCGGGGCCAAGAGACACAGGTAATGCTTTGACAAAAAGAGACCTTTCAATGTTGAAATTAAAATGAATAATCTTAATATGTGTATAATTTCTCAGACTGACTGAAAAATAATTACAATTATGTCATTTATTATACACAATTATTATACAATTTTCTTAGGCTAACAAGAAAAACTGAAAAAAGGGCTGTACCAAGCAATTATTTTTTATTCAGTCAATTCATTCAACATCTCATTTTCAACTATTTATTGCAATCTACCAAAACAAAATATTGTATTTCTTTTTTTTAATCTGGGTATTCACAGCAATATGTGAGAAAAGTTTTTTTTTCCCAAGCCTGAATTTTTGGTCTGGCCTTTATTTCCTCACATGGACTACATCCCTGGCCCTTATCTCTTCTTGACTGGTGGTGCCTACCACTGTAGTGCATAAGAAGAGTTCAAAAACTAAACCCTCAGCCATTTTCAGAAATAATCAAAAATAATTCTTGTTTTATCTGCCTTCATTCATTCAGTTGAATGGCCACAAGCCAAGTTTAGTGATTTTAGTGACCCTGTCCTGCCACACTGTTGCTGTTGTTGACATGCGGTGGTGGAATTGTGAGGAGCAGCAGCCCTTGACACCAAAGGATGTGATGAATGTGATTAGAGTAGGGCACACAGAGAGTCCTCCCACTAGACTGAGCCTGCTTGTGCCTCCTCTGGTGCTTCCATAGAGCAAACCCCAGCCAGTCTATTCGCCACAGGTAATTAGACATAATCACTTGTACAGCCTCAGGAAGATTTGCTTCAGCGGAGCACTGGGAGACCAAAGCACCTTTTCCATCTCTCTCTCTCTCTCTCTCTCTCTCTCTCTCTC
>JAGFZM010000115.1:688727-702325 GCA_017657215.1 Limnothrissa miodon | reverse complement strand
TCTCTCTCTCTCTCTCTCTCTCTCTCTCTCTCTCATTCTTTCTCCCTTTACCACTCCATAAAACCCTTGAATACAATGTTTTTTTTATAACTTTTTTGCTTTCTTCATAGTGTAGTTTCCAAATTGCTTGTAATAAATTGATCAATATGTTTTGATATAGCAAGAAAGGAGAGGTAAAACAACAAGATGGCACGATATAAACGATTGTCAGAAGTCTTCTATGTTATCTTTATGTGATCTCGTGATCTTCCTCAGAAGCCCCTACATGAGCTGATTGTTGGTAATGTTACTTGTTGAGTACTGTCTGTGTATGTGTTCATCAAATGCAATGCAGTTGAATATTCTATTTGGTTTCCCCTCAGATTCAGTTTGATTCAGAGCATCCTTGTGTCTCACTAACCACCAAAAAGAGCAGTCTCCATTGTCTTTCTTTCCCTCAACGCCATAAATGTTTAATCTCATACATTCATGCTTTTCATCTTCCCCCTTTGGTAAAAGAAAATGCAATTTAGGTCTACTTGCTTTTTTCCTTTGACTTTTCACTCTTGCTCGAACACTCTTCTTCAAATATCCATTGCACACACGCATGCATGCACACACATACACACACTTCCTTACACCCCCTGACATTTCCTTTCCCCTTCAATTTTTCCCTCTCTACTCCCACTTTCCTGTGCTCCTCTCTATCTATCTCAATCTTGTCTCTCACTTCAGCTGAGTTTTCCTATTCTCATGCGTTCATTCGGGCAGTTACCACCATTGGCAGCTAAAAGTGCTGTCAGACCTCAGCTCTAATAGGTGTTTTTTCAGATGACAGTCATGGACAGGAGAAAGATATAGCCAGCCCCCTCGCCATGGTGATAATAGGTGCTCCAACTACCATTACAGAAATGACAGAAAGTCACAATTTGCCCAACCCTGCTAAATTCTCAAAAGTGCTCTAGCATTTCTTCACTCAGACTGACAAGGCCTCCTTTCTGTGGGGTAATTTTCAGAGAGTAACTGTTCAGCAGTTTATAATCGGTTCCTGTCTCCTGTGGTGACTCCTGTTGTAGTCAAACAGAAATCAAGCTCTCTGAGGGAATGTCATGGCTAAAGGTCACTACTGATATCTGACTGTTCTGGCCAAATTAGAAAAGTTACATTTTTCAACAGAGGCACCAGTCTGAATATATATTCAGCTGAGCTATACACTGATTTGTTTAATTAGTGGTATCTTAACACTCTGCCGACTGCTACTGCCTATTTAGTGCCTGCAGTGAAGCTTCAGCTGACATACTATCATTTCCAGACTATTCCCCAATATGATTTAGGAATTCCTTTTCTACATTCTTATTTTTAATTCATAATGATATAATTTATAGATAAAGTAATGTTTTGTACATGTACCACAATAAGTAATTCAATAATCAATTTTTGTATAGTTTGCTTTTTCTAATTTGTAGATTAGGCTACTGACCTTACAATGACGTTAGAAGATGTGCATTAATATAACTAATGACTAGTGCATTAATATGATTAATATGTTAATAAGTAAATAATAAACTAATTATGAACAAAACATTGTAGATAGATTTGAACGTGTGAAATTGTATGTTCATATTTGCAAATAGTATACATATATAATAATATTTACACATTTTCATAGAAATTACTATAGATAATTAAAATAAATAGCATACATATGTTTGTAAAAACAAAAAACAAGTTTACATTTGTCATTTTATTTATGCATGATTTGTATAGTTGTACAACTATGAACTAGTTATGAATGAAACAATTAAAGAGATTCAAATACACATATTTTGAGTACTGTTAAATATTGTATTGTCAATGTGCATAGCTTCAAAAACTACATTATGGTTAGTGTATGAATCCCTTATTGAAATGTGAATGAAACATTTATTTATATTTAAAGGCCTTCTCAATACACTAAGTGGTAAAGAATTCTTCATGGTCCCAGAAAGGGCTTTATGGATAAAGCACAAATTCACCTCACTTACGAGAAATCATTTGTATGTGTTCATAAGCAGCACAGCTTTTTGTATTCAGTAATTTGTAATTCAGTCTGATCGATGTTCAAACTCAATGCCAGCTACAAGGGCCAAACCAGAGTAGGCCTGCAGCAAACTGCTGTTGGACGAAGGTCGCCTGCTGTGCGCAGAGGCGAATTTGTCAATTCAGCGTAGAGGCCTGCAATCCCACGGGTGTACCGCGAGACCAGACGCAAAACAGTGCAATGCGGGATACATTTTGAAAGCTCATTGTGGGTGCGGGCAGGAGCGGGACTGCACTATGCGGGAGTGGGCGGTAGGATGATAAACTGCAGTCCTGCAAACACAATATGAGTGTAAAATAAAATATACAAATGATTAATGTAGTGTCTAGACTAGCATACATAATTTGTGCTGGATATGTTGGATGCGTTACTGGATAAGTTGCTGGATGAGTTACTAAACCTCTTAAGGCACACCCCTATTTTTCCTTTTTTTCAAAACAACGGCATACCCAAATTGAAAGCTTGACAGTTCCTACATAGTTTTAGACTCAGGGATGTGCCTCATACCATTGGAAAGGTGACACCCTCAAGTTTGTTCTAGAGGAATATGTATGTTTCTGTGACAAATGGACACAGAGTTATAGAAGTTGGAACTAAGTTTTTTTTTCCGCTCATTTCAAATGTCTATGAACTAACTAAGATATGAAGGTACCATTCATATGATGCCCCCAAATAAAAAAATCTAAGTCCTAACTCCATCTCTCAACCTGTTACACAAAAAATTTAAAGTCAAAAGACCAAAAATATGATTTTTGAATATACATTTTTGAAAAATATGTTTATGCGTTTTGATTGGGACCCCTATGGAAATTCCCATAGAGACTTTTTGTAAATAAGAGGGCCTAGAAACATAAAATTGGTTTCAAATGAAAGCCAAAACCCTGGGCTTTCATGTCAGTTTGCTTGATTTGAAGTTACTCCTTCTGGCATTGAATGACACAAGCATAACCATCATGCGGGTTGGGGGGGGGTGGCGTCCCATATATGGGCGGGTGTGCCTTAAGGGGTTAAAACTTGCAGATGTAGCCTACCCAGATAGCAAACGTGCGTTGAATCGACATTGGTTCTTGGTTTGAATGGTAGGTTTCCATCAGACGACTGAAATTCAATGTTGAATCAACGTGGTGGACTGTCGTAGTGGTACACCCGCGGGAGTGCAGGGCTCTAAGACAAACCTTAAAAACTTCAGCCAGTTAAAAGGCCTTTCAGTGAGATAGAAATTAAGCCAACGTCCCTCTTGCAGGGTTTTTGCGGACAGGAGCGGGACAAAATATTTCAGGTGCGGGCGGGAGTGGGACTGATAATTCTGTCCCACTCAGACCTCTAATTCAGCGGCCCAAGGCAAATATAGGCATGGGCCCTGAAGTCAAACACTGTTTAAATTATTGTCACAGCATATGCCAAAACGGCAAGCATGTCTATTGTTTTCACGATGAAACCAGATACTTTACAAATTTAACCACTAAGTAAGCAGAACTGCCGTAGCAAGTTTACACAGAACACAATATACTTGTGCATATTGTTGGGAGAAATGATTTATGCTACTTGAAATGGAAGGGACTGTAGTGAGAAAGGGGCATTAGCAACATATTAATATCAAGCACGCAATGTAGCACACTTGTACACTTGTAACATCCTTGGACTTTAATGCAATGTAATGTCTATTTCAATGTAACAAACTATGTAACAAAATGTTAATCCATGAACGTTATAATGGGATTTTGTGCACTTGGTTCACTAGTTCGCCCTATGGCTGATTGGTAAAGGTTGCAGATAAAGTGAACGTGTTTGGCTTGATAGCTGGCCTTGGTCCTGGAGTGAAAGTGATCGTACGGGACAATGTCTGCTTGTGGGTGTAGAGGTATGAGTGGTAGGAACAAATAGAGGAGTGAGGGGAGGGGATGATTCGCAACACCGGAGTGCATGACTAGGGATGAGCAGACGGATTTACATCTCTGAGATGTTTATAAAACAACAAAAAATGTATTGGAATAATGTGTGATTATGTGACACATTAATTGACACTACAGTATATCCTTTTTCAACAATCATTTAATTTCCAATCAAATGTGTACTAAGGACATCACGTTTTCCACTGTGCTTCATGGTAATTCATTATACTCTGTGACAATGACACTTTAATATAAGGTGTCAATGGCAAATAATACTCCCCTTGTGCCTAAGATAGTATTAATATACAGTAAAAATATTGCCTTAAAGGGCTTTTCCTATTTGCTCACAACAAACGTCAAATTTGTCAACTACATTCACCAAGTCTGATATGTAATACCATATTGATGTTTGCTTTGGTGTGATGAAAGTTGAGGCAGCAACAAAAGATATGTGTCATATGACTGATGTAGAGTGATAATTGTTCATGGATCTGCCACAGCAAGATGTTTTGCCTATGTAATACAATGTTTTTAACCCAATTTTATATGAATGCTATTGTAAAATTAATATTTCTCTGAGCAATCATTTCAATCTCATTGAAAAAAAGTTGTTGTAACAAACTTCACAGAGATTCTGATATTCCGAGATATTGTCCCTGACTATACTGACCCAGAATAACAGTAAAAGACTGCTGATAAAAACAATATTGCAAAGCTGTTCTCGAACTAAACTCATCACAGATGAGAAAAAACTTCTAAAAAAATGACTTCCTCAGTGAAATGATGGCCGGCAGCATTATTAACACAACACTAGCAAGCAGTCTTATTCAGAGAGTGTGACACTGACAAAAAACACAATTAATTTACTCTATGTGAGCTAAATCCGGTTTGAAAGCTTATATTGGTTTTAGCAGATTGTCAACCTTTCCCAGCAAACTAATTCAGATGCGCTTGGAAGTTTCAAAGCTGCAACGACAAACAATAAAAGGGATTATCTCTTCTTGTGTGGTGCACATAACTGCACAACTGCAATACAACAGACTGACATTCAACATGTCTCTTATCCCCAATACAAACTGAAGCCCCAACAGCATGTCCGTCTGCTGACTATGAAATCATACACAATGAACCAGTGTCTGTCTTCCTTCAGAAAGACAGTGCCAGTAATCGATTCTTGATTGAAATGGTAGGGCTAGAATTTTTTTTATTTCCAAGACTCAATAAACACAGTTCCAAGTGCTGATATCTGAAGTCAAGAAAGTGCAACCTCCATGGCTCTAAAACCGAGTAATGCAGGTAATGCAAGTAAAGCTTTTCCTTGCCATCACAGATGTCTCTAATTACTGCCTCATTGTTCCTTTCTGGAGTCTGATGGCAGCTTTGAGCTGAAAGCCCAGGAGTTGGTGAGGCACATTGGGCTCTAACAGCGTAAAAGTTATTAACATGTTCTTCCTGTTGGATTTGTCAGTCTTCTTTGCCCATTAGCTTCAGTTCCTCAGTCGGCCTTTGTGGAAGCCCCAGATAAGGGCTCGCAAATGCGCTTTGGAGAACACTGCAAGCCACACCGACAACGATAGATTTTTTTTTTTGTTTCCGCTGAAGGTATTGCAAAATGGCTGCTATTACATCAGCTGAAATTAGCCTGCCCTTGTCTGACCTCTTGCACTGGCCTGACACCTTGTCTCACTGGAGTCATAGCACAGAATTCTGGCACAGTTCACTAAATATTACATGTAGTAAATGACACGAAATATTACATTCATTTAGCAAAATCTAATATTATTATCTTTACATCTCAAGTGAATCAAACTCATAACCCAGCTGAAACCAGGGCTGACTGTCATACTCTAATGATCAAGGAAGAGCATCCTGAAAACATTGTGAGACTTATAAAACCAGGCTAATGTTATTATATAATGTTTCACTATACAGTATTATGTTAGGCAATTTTGGGAAGGCATCTGAATCAGACTAGAAAAACTAGGAGTCTCTCTTTGAGTCTGATCACAGGCTAAGCCTTGTAAGCATTGAGAGTCCCTTTTATGGAAAGATAAACAGAAAAGTGTGTTTCTGTACATTTCTGCTTAAGCATATGGAAATGCTTAATGCAAAGGCTGAGACAAGTGTAATTCCAGTGGTGTATGGACGAAGACAACCTCAAATTATGTTTTTGTCTCTCCATTTAGTGTTTTGAATGTCATTACAATAAAAAATGTTTGTCTGACTCTTTCTGCAACAATAGCCTGTTCCACACAGAATATTTTCCCTGAAATCAGTAACCCTATGGGATTTTGGGTTTAATTATATTTTTGTGTTTTTTTGTGTGTATTTACAATTTAGAATGTGAACATTGATGTTACAATTGTAAAAACAATGTGTACAAGTAGGCTAACAAGAATTAAGTTTGTAAAAATTACTTATCTTTATGTTGACGAATCAGAGTGGAGGTGGAGTGGAGACAGGAAGTGGTAGAGTGCGGGAGAAGAGAAAACATGAGTGATGAGCAGAACAGTAGTGATGCTGAAGTGCTGTAAAGTTGGCAAAACGCTAATTTCATGTATGTGTATGGTTAATAGTAATGACAAACGGACAGTGAGTCATGTTAAGACTGTTTGCCAGAACATATGTTTGTACGTGTTAGTAGAGTAGAGTAGCCTACAATTTCTACAGTTCTACAGTTTCTAAGAGGATAGCAGAAGCTAGTCAACCCGACTTTACCTTGAGTTCTACGTGGATGCTGCTAACGAGTGTCCAGGTTCAACTTCAGTGCTCAGAACCACTTACTCTGTTCCTCAAAGACGTGTCTTTTGGGCTGTGATGACGTCTGTTCTCCTTCATTCGTCCCTTCCGACACACAATTGAGATATCGCAACCCCAGTTGCACGCAAGCTGAGCATAACTAAAACCAACCCTTTTGAAAAAAGGGAGCATGCAACTTTGCAGCTGCCTGCAGCTCGCGCACTCACAAGCTCTAATAAAGGCAGCTCATATAAAAGTTGCAAGCACACTAAGCACCCCCTTCTTTCGCCCTGAGCGAAATCTGGCGTATTTCGCTGTGCGCTCTAGCTAACTTATTCCAACCCTTCCAACCAAACAGCCTTAAGGCTACTACTTCAAGATAAAATATTTAGGATTCGCTTCACTTACCGCGAGGCTTATGCCAGTAAATCCACGGCAAACCGTCTTCGGTGCGCCAGGATTACGCAATGTCGTCGGTGAAGCGGAGTGCAAGTTGCCTCCGGGCCATGCCGCACGAAGACTCTCACAGGAAAGACAGCAAGAAACACCGTTGGTTCGACGATGGAGGATTTTTCCACTGAGCTAGCTCCCTAAGCTAGCTCCTCACTATCTGCAGCTAGCCAGCTAGCTCCACTCAGGCTAGATTGCCTGTGGCTCAGGCCCCGGCTTCCTTCTTCTTCCCCGCTAGCCTCTCATGTGGTTCAGGCCCCCAAGTTGCTAGCATCCCGGCGGCTAGCAGGCCTTGTGGTTTTAGCCCCTTAGCCTTTAGCCTCTCCTGTGCTCCTCCGTAGCTCCGTGCTCTCTCCAGCAGACTCTGAAGAGATGAAACCTTGGTAGACGCTCGCCGTTCGAAGACGACGATGCCTACCGTTCTATACGTCGACGGAGATTTCCTCGCCAATTTAACCCAGCTACGGCGACTAGCGTGCTCTCAAAGGCAGCTTCTGTAGCTGCTGTCTGTGTCCCTTGTCACAGCGTGGTGGAGCTCAGCTCGCCCTCATGTTGACACAAACACAGCGCACTCTCTACACGGCTTAGCCACCGTTAATGAGCCCCAGTGCTTGCACTCTATGCACTGGTGGACGTTTTTTTCAGACGGTTGATGAAACAACTTGTTTATCTCCCAGTTCGGCCCGTCCGTTGGCATGTTTACTTAGCTGTAGCCGTCATTGAATGGGGTTTCCATTAACGTGAACATTTTAATGTCACATAGTATTCTCAGTAGCTCAGTGGTAACGATAAGGGACTAACAATCCAGCTATGCTGTCTCAACGAGGGTTCAAAGCTTGATTACTCTAACCAAGGTGTGATGTCTTAGGTAACCGGATGCAGTGGTTTAGCAGATTTGACATCGCCTACCGCTCAAGAGTCCCGGGTTCAAATCCTGTCACGGTTTTGATGACGGTTGTGTTGAACAGCTTGTGCAAATACTTTGAATTGTGTTTTCTCAAGCCCTAATGCCACCTCTATTGTTTTTTATCTTGCTCTCACCAAAGGTGTAGCTGTGTTAATGTGGTTGAATGCATTAGCATCTGCTTATTATGCAGGGGATCTGGGTTCAAATCCCGGTTGATGCAAGGGGGTAAAACTCACCGTGGGCTGAGAGTGGAATTCTTACTCCTTTGATCTGCAGTTCTAGGAGGAGTTCGACAAGCGCTGTCCAGTAAGTAGACTGTGCAGCCTACGGCGAGCCTGGCTCTCTTCCGGATGGGACCCAAGGGCCGTCCTGTGTGCCTACTGCCCCCTGGTGGCCCAGAGGTTATGTGCTCTCAGGCCTTTCCCCCTGCGCCAATCGGACATCTGGTCCAGTGTGTCACCTCAGACTTCGGAACCACTCCGCAGCCTGTTAGCACTGGCCGTGTGCATAATGCACAGCTGAATGGGGGAGGAGAGTGTTCTGTTTAGGCAACTGGATGTCGCCTTAGGCGCGCCTCCAGCCCTACAGAGCCACCCTCGCTGCGTCTCGCGTGCCTCTGCTCCTCCCACCTGCTTGGTGGAGGCTGGCTCGGGGGCAGACAGAACCCCCCCACATGCACACGGTTGGGCGATGGATGTGGATGCTACCCACAGGTATATGGCTGTCGCCTCAGATGTGCCGCCAGCCTTGTGGAGGCACTTCCGCCGTTGCTTGCGGGCCCCAACCGTTGGCTCTCACCCAGCCTGTGCCTTCAAGCGGCCCGGCATGGGACATGCACACGGTTGGGCGATGGATGTGGACACTACCCACAGGTATATGGCTGTCGCCTCAGATGCGCCGCCAGCCTTGTGGAGGCACTCCCGCACTCCCACCCCCACCCCCCTGCACTCACAACCAGCCTGTGCCTGCAAGCGGCCCGGCATGGGACATGCGCACGGCTAGATGTGGACACTACCCACAGGTACATGGCTGTCGCCTCAGATGCGCCGCCAGCCTTGTGGAGGCACTTCCGCCATTGCCTGCGGGCCCCAACCGTTGGCTCTCACCCAGCCTGTGCCTGCAAGCGGCCCGGCGTGGGACATGCGTACGGTTGGGCAATGGATGTGGACGCTACCCACAGGTATATGGCTGTCGCCTCAGATGCGCCGCCAGCCATGTGGAGGCACTCCCGCGCTCCCACCCCCACCCCCCCTGCGCTCACAACCAGCCTGTGCCTGCAAGCGGCCCGGCATGGGACATGCGCACGGTCTGGGAGGTAGATGTGAACACTACCCACAGGTACGTGGCTGTCGCCTCAGATGCGCCGCCAGCCTTGTGGAGGCACTTCCGCAATTGCTTGCGGGCCCCAACCGTTGGCTCTCACCCAGCCTGTGTCTGTAAGTGGCCCGGCGTGGGACATGCGCATGGTTGGGCAATGGATGTGGACGCTACCCACAGGTACATGGCTGTCGCCTTAGATGCGCCGCCAACCTTGTGGAGGTGCTCTCCTGCACTCCCACCCCCACCCCCCTGCGCTCAAAACCAGTCTGTGCCTGCAAGCGGCCCAGTGTGGGACATGCGCACAGCTGGGCGGTAGATGTGGATACTACCCACAGGCACATGGCTGTTGCTTCAGATGCGCCGCCAGCCTTGTGGAGGCACCCCCGCCGTTGCTTGTGGGCCCCAACCGTTGGCTCTCACCCAGCCTGTGCCTGCATGCGGCCTGGCAAAGGATGTGCGCATGCCATGCAGCTGGGCGGTGGATGCAGGCGCTCCCTGCGGGTACTGGCTGTCACCTCAGATGTGCCACCAACCTCATGGAGCCACTCCCGCTACTGCTCGTGGGCCCCTACTGTTGGCGGTGAGAGTGTTCCACTTAGGCATCTGGATGTCGCCTCAGCTGCGCCCCCAGCCCTACAGAGCCGCTACAGGCGTGTGCCATGGGCCTCACCTCAAGCCTCAGCAGGGCGTCAGCTCCGCGCCTTTTGCGCAAGGGAGCGAGTCTTCCCCTAGGGCATCAGGAAGTCGCTTCAGGAGCACTTCCGGCCCGAGGGATCCCGCGCGTCACCACCTCAGTCCTCGGGTTGCGTGCTACAGGCCTCGCCTCAGGAGCTCAGCAGGGCGACAGTGCCGCGCTGCAGATTGCTACCTTACCTCTCCCACAGAGCAGTCCTGATTGTCAGGCTTGGACTGTTGCTCCAGCTCACGGCGACCTGCGGCTTGTGAGTAGAGCCGACATCAGAGCGTCATAGGCATCATGAGTGGGCGCAATGCTTCTCCGCTTTGCCTTCGAAGACGGAGCATACGAATGCGCAGCCCTCCTGTTTGACCTCTCTCTGTCTCCCCATTGCCTCATGAAGTGCGTTGATACAACCTTCACTCTCTCCCCTAAGAGACTGATAGGCGTAGGGGGGCGTCTGTGACACTTCAGACTTGGAACAGAGGTCACGACAGGTCTGTGCCCCAGGCTTGTGGTCGGCTGTGCGCTGCCAGCTACGCCACACCGCTGAGTCTCCTACACCTCCGCCTGCTACAGTAGTGCCTGGTGTGGTGGGACAGGTCCTCATGCTTGCGTCAGACTTGCCCTGTTAGAGTGTCCAGTGAAATGTGGGAATTGTTAACCACTGGAAGCGCCCGTCTTCCTTGTGCGCAGCAGCGCTTAGGTGCGGTCTCGCCAGGGAGTGGTTACCACGGTCGTGTCTAACACGGCTGGACCATGGGCTCAGGCCGCTCAGCCAGATGGCTTCTGGCCCTCCCAGGGCTGGTCCACGGGCATGGCCTCACTGCTGGATGGTCAGCTGTTGTCGCTACCGCAGAGACGAGACCTGCTCTCCCAGGCGTGCAGGTTGATATAGCATCTCCGCTCCAAAGCCGGTCAGCTAGCTCCTGAACAGGACAAACTGCTGGGACAGGGTCGTTTCGTCTGTGATTGGCTTGGTCCATTGTGCTATGGCCCGGAAGAGCTATGCACTCTGTAATGGCATGCTTCAGGTCTTGATGTGCGGCTCGGGGCTGTGACCCACTGTCCTGCTCCAGTGCTTGTGTGCTCTCGCTACTCCAGCACATACTGAGCTTGAGCTGTTGCCTTCCATGCTTAGGACGTTAGTCCATCTATGCTGATCTGTGGGCTTGGTGGGGTGTCCCTGGGGTCCACCCTCTCGCCTCCAGCTTCACAAAGGGTGCCAGGCGTCTGAACCACCGGCGGTTAGGTCGGCTTGTCCCTGGGACCTCTCAGTAGTGCTCTGGGGTCTGGCAGGCGCCCCCCTTGAGCCGTTCGCTCTACAGTTGCTCTGTCTGGAGACTGCGTTCTTACTTGCCTTAACCTCAGTTAAGCGTATGAGCGTTTGTTGGAGTTTGCTGTGGCTGACTCAGGGGTCACCCTCTGCCCAAACCCGTTCCGTCTTCCTGTAGTCTTCTCCTGAAGCGTTCGCTCCAGGTTCATCAGTCTGAGTGCCCTTGCCCATGATGCGTCAAACGAGTCTACACAGCTCTCGCTCTGCCTGAGGAGACCGCACGTTGGCAGATACCGGTCATGCCTCCGGGGCCTCTGATAACAGTTTTGTCAGGTTTACGCGCTAGACGTGACTGGCACGGGTGTCGCGGGGAGTGTGATCCGCTCCTCGCCGGTAGCTGCCTGTTACTTGACTCTACGACTCCCTCATGTGAGTGGAAGCTCCTTAAGGTTGGTTGTATGCTCTCAATTGTGTGTCGGAAGGGACGAATGAAGGAGAACGACTCGCTACTTTCGTAGCTTCGGTTCTCCGAAGAGTCCCGACGACACACAATACACCTTGCCTCAAGTCGCCTGGTCTGGATGTTTCGAGCGAAAAGAAGGGGGTGCTTAGTGTGCTTGCAACTGTTATATGAGCTGCCTTTATTAGAGCTCGTGAGTGCGCGAGCTGCAGGCAGCTGCAAAGTTGCATGCTCCCTTTTTTCAAAAGGGTTGGTTTTAGTTATGCTCAGCTTGCGTGCAACTGGGGTTGTGATATCTCAATTGTGTGTCGTCGGGACTCTTCGGAGAAACGAAGCTACGAAAGTAGCGAGACGTTTCCCTACGCACTGCCAGCGCTGCGAGGCTAACGACAACAACAGCAACAGCCGTGAGTTTTTTTATTTCATGCGCTATGGCGTGAAGCGGCTATATTGTTTTAGGTCTCTGCTAACAAGCTACGCCACAGGCCTTCATCTGCTCTGACCTGGTAGCATTTTTATTTGATAGTATTTAGCTTTATTTAGTTTAAACTGTCGGCTATAGGTTTAGTATAGGTTTCTTTTGTATTTGACACTGAAGTGGATATTTAAGATGAAATGAAGAAATGAAACAAAACAAGAAAAGAATAGTTTATGTTTTAGCATATAGTAATATTTTGTAAATAGTTAAAATTCATGTTTGGTGCATATGTGCATTCCCTTTTGTAAATTCATGGAACTTGGTTATATGGTGATTTTGTGATATTGTTTAAAGGGTAAAAGTCATTAAAAACACTTAGTTCAGAATATGATAATAATAGTTTATTAAAATAGCCTTTTGCTACAATTTGCTACAACTATAAATAATTACTTGATAGTGACATTTACAGTGAATAATAATTTCCAATAGTAGTGCATGGTTAACTACAGAGAGAGAGATAGAGAGAGAGAGAGAGAGATCTCAACTACAGGGATTTGGGAAGCACACTTTATAGCCAGGTCAGCTAGGGAGCGCTACATGATGGTAAATTTGACGTCAGAGAATGAGGGTCCTTATGACTAAGATTAAATCTTAACAGTAAAGGTAGTGAAATTACTGAATATATCTTGAGGCCCAGAGGGTTAGTTAGGAACATACATGATAGATGCGAGCTCACATTAACTTCAGACTTGGCTACCTTTGTGTACTGTGTGTGGGTGGCTGTGAATAGCCCAAGGTCTGCAACATGCCATGACACTCCCAGCACTGTCAGGCAGTGGCTCAAGCGTCCAATTATTGTTTGCCTGTCCGCCACACATACAGAATAATTAGGAGCCTTTGTTATGAGCTTTGTTGCTCATAACATTTCATCCATTTCTGCACCTCATTTATGTACCTACTAGTGCTAAGGTAAAACTAAATTCAGTTAAAGGACTGGATATAGCATTTAAAATATGTATAACAGAGAAAATATGAAAAATCTACTAAGTGTAATGTATCTATGAGTACTTTTTTATTGTGAATAGGGTATTTGTGAATAGTTCATTCTGAATAGGGTATTTGTGTACATTGCTTCAGTTTTTCAATCAATACTACTCTTGCATAATGGACCATAATAGTCACAATAGCCCTGCAAGGAGCTTATCTGAATTAAAAAACAAAAGCCAGGGTCAGGGCTGCGGGTGTAATATTTAATGCCCATTCATATTTCATTAAATGGCTTCATAATGCTGTGGAAGGAGGGCTGACGGACATGCCCAAGGATGGATGGGGAAATGAAGTGCATCAATAATGGACCAGTGTGTGACAGCAGGCAGAGGAGACAGACAGCAGGGCACAGGA
>JAGFZM010000115.1:619490-685968 GCA_017657215.1 Limnothrissa miodon | reverse complement strand
CTATATGATTTTATATGAATATATGCAGTTTAAAATAGGGTACACATATACACCATTAACTAGCAGCTTATGCTAGCGACATGCCAATTAATAAAGCACTAGCTAGTTATTTGTCATCACTTGTCACTTGTACCTAATTCTACAGGTATAGTTTTACCTATTCACCTTATTACTGCATAGTTAGTAAGCGAGTTGTTACATATGAATTGTGATCTCAATATGCTTTGCTCAGTAAGAAGCTTATCAGTAGGTAGCAGTACAAGAGAAAATGTCATTCTCAAACAGATCTTCTGTTACTGTTGTACTGCTGCGTTGTAATTCAGTAATTAGGAGATTATATTGAAATTCTAGTTGGTTTTCTACGATAGGTAAAAGCTCATGCAAAATAAGGCATTAATAAGTAGCTTGATGACAAGTATATGACTTGTGCTGTATACATGTTAATAAACTGCTAGTTAATGGTGAATATGTTTAATCTATTCTAAGGCTATTTTATGCCTTAGATGGAGATCGCCCCACTCACTCACTCTCTCTCTCTCTCTCTCACACACACACACACACACACACACACAAGCATACACAAAGTACAAAACTCTCTAAGTCATTAAGGTGCAAATCAATATTAAGACAGTGTTGATGAATGAAGCCTTTATTCTTATGCCGTTCCCTTATGGCCTTTGGCAGTGAGAAGAGATTCGAATTTTTACTAATAATAGTGGCCTTTTACTTTTTACCTGAAGAGGTAATGCATGTATGTAGGACGTATGTATCTAGTAAGTGTATCTTTTAAAATTGGGAAAATGGGTCTGGCTGCAGTAGAGGCTTGAGAAACATGACTCGGCCATCAACCAGCTTCACTTAGGAGGGGAACAGAATTCTGGAATGTTTTTTCATCAGGTCATTATGGATAGTTATGAAACTGGAAACTGTTGAATTGTGCATATCCATTATTACAAATATAATAAATAATTTGCTAATTTATCCCACAGGAAGATCTATCTCTGCCAAAGTGCATTGACATATCACAGATAAGCTCACTGATTTTCATATCTATAAGCTGTGTAACTCTCGCAAGTGCTGGTTACTTTTTTCAAGCAAGCAACTTTGCCAGTTGACAATATAGTTGATAAAATGAAGGTTTCTAATATTAACCACCATGTGTTGATAAGAGGATAAAATAGGGACATCATCAAAAGGTTTGTGATTATAGGCCTTTTTAAGCTCTCAAACAGACGCTATAGTAGTTCAAAATCACAAAAACAGCAAAAATAAAACAGATGATTCCTTAAAATTAATCATTTACAGTGTTGGGAAAATTACTTCGGAAATGTAATGTGTTACAGTTACAAGTTACTCTATTTAAAATGTAATAGTAGTGTAACTATTTCAATTACTTTAACAAAGTAATGTAACTAATTACATTTGATTACTTTTTCATTACTTTCCCACATTTTGAATGAATTTTGTCAGCTTTCAATCATTTCTAGTTTTTTAAACCGTGGATAACCCTTTAAGTATTAATCAACACTGACTGCTGTAAAGATCCCTACAAACTCCTTAGACTTCAGTGCATTAACTAGAAGTTGTCTATTTTGTGTGATTGCTAGTTCATTTTTACTTTCTGCAATGGGCTAGACCAGGGATGGCCAACCGGTGGTCCTGGACAGCATGCGGCTCTTTGCTTGGTCTCTTGCATTCATATTGAAGTTTTTGTTTATGTGTGTGTTCGCTTCACAAATGTGCATGTGTGTGAGATGAAAATACAGTCAAGTTTTCTGGCAGGGGGCAAGATCATTTAAGTAAACAATTTGTTAATTTCACTCTCAAAATGGCAGGGAATAAATGCACAGCAAAGCGAAAATATGAAGATAAACACAGGATATTTGAAAAAGGGGAGTTTATAGTCTTTTGTTGAACGTAATGACAAATCATTCTGCCTTATATGGTGGGTGGGTGAGTGGGTGTGGGTGAGAGAAAGGGGTGATATTAATGTGAGCCCATGTATGATGTGGCCCTTGCGGTAACACGGTAAAAATGTGACTCTTGGTCTCTGACTGGTTGACCAGCCCTGGGCTAGGCCAACACTGAGTTTCTATCGGACATTGCAGTCATCATCGCAAGTGCTGACTGCTTAGTAGAGTGGGTGGAGTTGCCAATTCAAACATGACGACAAATGTTTCACTGCAGATATATAACTTGAAATGTAATATGAATATTTCCTTAATGTAAATGTAATTTAACTACACAGTTTTTCAATGTAACTGTAACTGATTACTGTTACTTTTATTTTGTAATTAAAGGCGCTCTAAGCGATGCTGTTTCACGTCACTTCTTGTTGACGTTCGAAGTATTGTCAAACAAAACAGACGATAGCTCCAGAGATCGGTTCAAGCGTTATAAGTTAGCTTACTCCTCCCCCTCCCTCCCATGCCTCCCGAAAGACTCATGAACCTTGTCGTTTATTGGCTGGAACACTGTTATGTTTTGTGTTTTCGTTTGTTATGCTAGGTTTGCCCACTGTGTTATGTTGCCGTTTGTGGAGCCTAGGCTGTCTACAGAGACCGTGTTTTTTTTACAGTGTATTCAGGGGACAGGCAGCTAGCAGATTGTGAGGAGATGTTTGCTGTATGTAACAACACATGTTTTAGTCCTAAAAACGTGTCACATCGCTTAGAGCACCTTTAAATTACGTAATTTTGTTACACGTAACTAGTTACTCCCCAACACTGATCATTTAGATGCAGTCAGTTGGTCAGTTGTCCTTTTAGATTATTGTTCAGTTCACACAAAGGAAAGGAGAATATGGTTTATAATTTGCAGACAAACACAACTGGTATGTTCCTTCTCATTCACAGATTCCTGGAGTGCTACTTGTACAGGAGTGTTGTGTACTGTATGTTGGTGTGGATCGAAAATGGTAGGGAAACATTTATAGCTGAGCTTGAGTGTGTGTATGCATCACGGTGTATGTGTGTGTGTGTGTGTGAGAGAGAGAGAGAGAGAGAGAAAGAGAGTGTGAGAGAGAAAGAGATAAAGTTCAGGGAAATAACATGAAACTGTTCAATACAATCAAATATGGCAGTGTATTACACCATAGAATGCTGAGTCAGGAAGTCTATTTGCAGTTTTTCTCCCGAGTGGATTACAAACAGGAAATCCCTGCCCTCTAAAGACTGTACTGAGAAGCTGTGGATGAAATCCCCACAGTCTACTCCACTTGGGGTGTAATTTGCATTTAGTCATGTGAACAATATAAAAGTAAAAGTGTACTTCTGAATAATGTCTAATCAATGGCATGTACAAATCATGTTACATTCATAATTTGATATGGTGGAGAGAAAAAAGACAGCCCATTATACACAGTAAATGTCATAATGTAAGTTTTCTTTCCCAAACCCACTAGCCTATACTAATTATACTTACTACATTTTTGTCAAAAAACAAACAACCAAACAAATGCAGTGATGTTTATACATAATTTTATTCAAAGAAAACACAAGCCAGTAAGTAATCATAATCACACATATTCATATGCAAGGAAACTAAAGTAACATTTCTATAACAATGTGTCTCCTCTCCCTTGAGAACTTGGCATTGTTCACTGAAATCATGGCTTGCCAGTGTAATGTTGCAAGCTATAGTGGACACAAGCATTGTGCACATTTCCAAGGCCTATGATTAGCAAGGCTCTATATCACACGTCTGACCTCACTGCGCAACTGTGTTGCCTCCAGTCAACAGCAGGGAACCCTGCCAATAAGACAATTAGGAAGTGATTATGTCAGTCAGCATGAGAGAGAAAATGCTTTGGTTGCGGGGTGTGTGTCGAACAGTGCACTGCCAATCACCGATGTGTGACAGCGTGAAGGTGCCGCATCCTGCGGCAGCAAAACAGCTGAGGCAGACTAGGTGCCAAAGGATTTGTATGTGCTTTCTACCTGATACTGGCAGTGGCAGATGCTGGTATGGGCAATGCTGTTTGACATGTTAGGAAAAAAATAGCTGTTTGATCATGTGTAATTACAGTAGGATAACTTAGTTATGAATGACATACATGGTGGATGCAAGACTGGTTGGTTGAGCCAGTTGAACTACATGGGGTTAGTTCAGGTAAGACAATAACTTTATGTGTGTGATTTCTGCAGGGCTGAATAATGTACAAGAAAAAGAGACTGCAAAGATAAATGCTTCTGAATGATCAGAAAGAATAGAAATAGCTTTAGCATTGCCAGTGGGCAAGGGGAATTTGATGTGTTTAATCAAAAGATCAAAATGTAAAAATCACTATCACCATGGGGGATGGATTATTGAGTTATTGAGAATAGAATATTATAGTAGGTTCATTCTCGATAATGTGTATATATTTATGAATGTATAAACTCTTATCAAAGCATAAAGATAAAGGCTAATGTGACCTGCTAAAATAAAACAAAACCAGACATTAGTACCAGAATTGTCCTCTAGAATGCTGCCGTGCCACTGGTAGCTCAGCAATGTAGCTACCTGTATGTCATAATGTTGCCACAGTAAACCTCATATCTAATAACAGTGAATACTGTACAATATGTGCTATTTTTTCTGCCCACATTCTGATGCTGTGATAGACAGAGGAATTGCTCTGCTGCTCCTTAATGGGATTTATACAAAAGGCCAAGTGCTGCTGAAGGACAAAGAAACCAGTGACATTTCTGTCCTCTTTGTTTGATCAATAGTGCTGGAGAGAGTGTTGACCTGCATCAGAGGCTAGATGTTAGCAGCCCATAACACTTCTTCACCCCCTCCACCTAAAGCACTACTCATGTAGAGTATGCTATTTCAGCCCGTTCTTAGGCTTCACTTGTGCCTTCAAAAGTTTGAGGTCCCATATGGGTTTAAAATCACAAACTGCCCTTGAATAGGCTAGTGAATAAATGGTCTTATTTTTCGTATTTAAAGAGGGGCTAAGCAACGTTCTGTTTTTCTCTCTCACAAGCTCCCTCTAAAGACTGCTGTATTGCATTGTATTGCACTGCATTCTATTGGAGGCAGTCCGCGCTGCTGAACATTGCAAGTGCTGTATCTACCGCTATAGGCCACGGTGGCGCATTCTACACCGTTCGTTCACCGTGTAATGACTCATTTTTGCATCCTAAACAGTATGGAACGGATTAATTAAATGAAAAATGTTGCATAGTGGGCCTTTAAGACAAGGTGGGGTTTTTTTTTTTTTCATTTTGAAATGAATCAGTAATTGATACATGAGTAATATGCCAAGGTCTCAAGTCTCATGTTCAGTTGTTACATTACAACATTACAACATTCAATTGAGTACAATGCTCAGACCAAAACCTCACTGACTTACAATTAAAGTGACGTATGCCTTTTGAGCACAGCTTTACTTTGTCATTGTCAGTGGAAGGCAAAAGCAATGATTTATAGTAGATGTTTAACCAAATGAAAAAAAGAAACGGATGACTATCGTCATGCCATTTTGTTTAAGGCACAGAATTAAATACTAGTGTATAAGAAATTGTAAAGCTAATTTACCAACTTTTATGTGTAACCAATTGACAAGTGTTAGCTCACTTTAGGAAGAGTGCAATAAATTGGGGTCCCTAGGTAAATACCTTTACATTTTATCCACATACATCACCAATGTTTGCTGGTTTGTATTGCACGTACAAATCCCTACTCCATACGTTTCATATGAATCTGAATTCAACCATACAGAATTGAGGGAAGATAGTCTCAATACAATTCAGCCCAAAAGAAATGATAATGCCATGGGGTCTAAATGCTCACATGATAAATCACTGCAAGCAGCACAATTACATGAATGGCATTTAAGATCTTTTGTCATCTCAACAGCATTTAGCAGCAAAATCTAATTCCAGACCATGTGTGTGATGCTCCTGTATCGACTTTTCAAACACCATCCTATTAAATACATTTTAAAAAGCGGTTGCTCTGGTGTAACCTCCTGAATAACAGATCCACTGCTACTCATTCTTCACATGTCCTGACTCCTTAGGTTCACTTGACTCCCATTAGAAACTCAATGCACCTGTTTGAAGAGGATTTCTTGTCAACAACGAGAAGACAGCAGCCAGTCATTCCATGATAATGTTTCCAGTGTAGTAGAATATGAAGGCGCCACAGAGACATGCTTTGGCATTATGCTCCCTTTTTCCTTGTGTCTCACCTCCATGCCTCTGAGATTCATCATGGTTCAAACACAGGCACAATGACTTTGACTTGACACTAATGAACCTCCCACATGGGAATGATGTGTCTTGACACCAGCTGCACTAGCATGGCCATTTTGGAACTTCAGTTTGCAGTGAGATTCCTGTCACTATGACAATGCATAATATTAGGCAGAAAAAAACTCAACAGTGACATTTAAAAACTAAAGTGATATTTTCAGGACTTTTCAAGGACCCGGTTAATGGAAATCAGCAGTCCTGTGGAATTTCCTTTCAGAAAAAAATGGGATTTTTAAATTATGAATTTACCTGGATTTCCACAGCTGTAGTTTTATGCTTCATAATTAGTGTGCCTTCTTTGTTTTGTCCTGTCTGAAATAACTTCAAACAACCTATAATGAACCACTCAGGAGAACAGGAGTAGGGGAGGTTGTCTGAATGTCTTTTTAATGTCCCTGATGCAGAGAATAGTTTGCTTTACACTGTATGCTTTTTTAACCTCCAGAATGCCTCCAAAACCAAAGCTGAATGTCAGTACATGCCCGTAAAATTGCTGTCACGTACGTCAGGAAATGTTCTGTTAGTTTAATTATAATGTCTCTTTGGTTCCAGGGCCCTTGTGATTGTTTAACAGGTAGTCGGTGATTGGGGAGGCCTGCAAGCAGATTCTGTACTGACCCGAATGGCCCGCCACTCCTTTAAGAGAATCCTTTTTGAGACAGATGAGGTTGGTGCAAATATGTATTAGACTGCGGTGATGAGAGGAAAGTCAGCCACAGACTGTCCGCAAGCCAGAAGAGAGTGAAATGTCAGTGCGTAGCCAAGGGAGCAGTCGGGTAGATCATAAATTCAGCCAACATTTATGAAAGATAAAAAAATGGAGTATAACAATGCTAGGTGCCAGGGGCATTGTCTACTTCCCACTGGGGATTCTCATAGAAGTGTGATTTGGAAGGGGGGCTGGTGGGGGTAGTGGTGTTGGTGGGGAGTCATGGATGCCTGTGTGTGGCATCTCAAGAACTTTGCCTCGGCCAGTCACTCCCTTGCTCAGGGATTTAATCTGCTTCCTATCACAGAGAACAGTCGATAATAATAAATGTGATGACATTCGCTCAGTGGGAATGCTAAGGTTAGCACAAAATAGGGTTGACAAATAATACTGACATGCTATTTCACGGAAACATTTCAATTTTGAACCTACACGACCTGGCTCAATAATCAAAATGAATACACACACATCGCTGACTGATCAGCAAAAAATGCTGTATTTGTGGAATTATTGTGTGATTTGTGGATTGTGGATTTGTGCTGTATGTGTGTGAGATTAAAGGTATGCTTACATAAGAGTTAGACAGCATATTTCATAGAGATGTAACTACAGGGCGTAAAAAGCAATAATTAACTTGTAAAGAAACAATCAATTTTTAAGTGTTGATGTTATGTGTGAAATATGAGTGAAACAAACTTTGCCTTCAAGCTACAAGATCATGTGGCATCACAAATATACAGTATACAACATAGTTTTAATGAGTTTTGACTTTGCTCTGTAATTTAAATGAACATTGTCTTTCTTTTATTTAATAGACCCAGACAACGTTAAATTATGACGTGGGCATGTCCAGTGAGAGCTTCCTATTATTAGGTTTGAAAATGTTTCAGCTGCAAGTTTAAAATTTAGACTATAGGATGTGTATACTGGACTATCTGGATTATGCATACATTTATTGAATACACTGTAAAGAAAAATACATGGTTCAACTTTAAAAATTTAGTGTATGGGCTAACTAGCTATTTTCAGTTGACCAAATTTGAGATAATGGGTCATCTTTGAGAAATCAGCACAACTCAGTATCTCAAACTTTTTAAGTTGAAACCGTGTCGTTTTAGGCCCACATTTGTTTGGACACTTTGTTTTAACTTTAGATCTGTTAGTTCAGCCTTCAATTTTTGCTGTTGCAAGGTTAGGTTAGGTCTAGAGATCCGGGAAGGATTTCTATTGTAAATTTACATCCAGTGGCAGGTTATTGTATACAGGGCAAAGGCATGCATGCAAATCAGCCAATTAGCAGATGGAAAATGCCTGCATCATATTACTTCTTAATACCATGCACATCAATGGATTTATTCAATGACAGTGGAAAATAAGTGTTTCTTGGTAGAAATGATTTCCAAGGACAATGATTCATTGCGAACAGATGCTTTTTTGCATTATATGAAAACTAAATATTGAGATATTTGCTATAAAATAAAGTAGTCTGATGTTTGATGTCATTTCCTGGCCTTTACGTGTAGCTGGATGTCTTCTGTTCAAAATTGCATATTTTTTATACGGTTGCATGTATCGCTTACATGTAAACAGAGGTTCCAGTTACTGACCAGAGGTACCCCATCCAAGCAAATTGCTGAAAACTCCACTTTCAGACAGCAGAAAACAGAATTTTTGCAGTCTGCTTGGTTTTTGAAATCACCAATTGGCTATAAATTTCTTTGACATATTTTTGACAGACTTTCCCAGCTATTATTGAGCATAGTGTAAACATTTTTTTTTAAACGGAGCAGGAGAATATACCCTTATCATCAATACTAATCAATGAAGCCTGTGTTTCACTTACTTTCTCTTTTCTGCTTCATCATTGTAGCGTTAAACAAAAAATCAAGCTGATTTAAAGCACATTGTTTTCACTCCCACTTAGTATACATACATCCAGAGATACACAGAGCCTTTAAAATCTTACTTAGATTGCTGCTATATTAAAAGCCTTCCATACTGTAGCCATACAGAAGCCAATATTTATGCTGTCTAGGCCTTCGCTGTGGCCATCAGTGGATCCCTCTGACAGAAGTGCCGAATGCTCTTGGAATTTTGCCCGCAATGGAATGTGTGAATTGGGGAGACACAAGATTCCATCTTGTATCCACTCCGTGTCACTATGGTGATGAAAGTGGCTATATTAATCAGTGTTCAGGCTGTTGCTGTGGTGTGCACAGGGTAATGAGAGTGAATAGCATGCATGTGTCTCCCACCGAATCCCGCGGCTCACTTTCCCAGAAGAAATCAGTGGCCTTTGCTTGATAAAAAGGTAGCTGCCTCTTCTGTCTTAACCCCTTTAATTTTGAGAGAGGAATCACAACCAAGTTTTTTTTCTCCTCATTTCTCTTCTTTTTTTCCTCAAATGACTAAGTGTTGATATTCTATGAGAGAGATAAAAAAAGTCAACCACATTGTTAGTTATGGAAATTTCCACTTTGTGATCTTGAAAGCATACATTTTTTATATTTGGATTGTGTCACTCGGTTGCTGCTTAGTACTGATAAAGCTTCCAGTAGAGAAGCAATCGCCACTTGATTCAATTGGCAGCCACTCGCCTGTGAAGCTTTTCACTAACCCCTGCTATGAAAGGATTTGCCAGGAGTACACTTCCTATGCATTTCCCCATAGAAAGGGAAAAAAAAACATGGCTGGCAAGTCATTCAAAGTGGCCGCGCGGAAGTGCGAGGAGGTGAATTAGCATAAGATGTTCAGGGGCGGCAAAGTGAGATATCTCTGCTTGACTGGTGGCTCTTGGCATGGCGCGGATAGTGCTCGAGGAGGGAGTTTGCACTCGAAGAGTCAAATTGTTTGCCTACCGTGCAACACTACCCACGAATATGCCAACTACAGCATGTGGGTGAGGCAGGAAGAGTCATTCCAGATGTAAATTGTGCCATTCAGTCCCTTGATTGGCGTTACAACGCTTCAGTGCAGGAACCTGTAGGTTTTGTTTGATAATGGCATAAATTAAATCAGAGGTCTTTTTTTTAACTGTTCTCAAAGCCTGTATGAGTCACACCATAACCACACTGTTAGCATATTTGTTATTATTGCTCAAAGACTGTCATTTTAAAGATCAAATCCAATTTGCTGCAAAGTAAAGGCTTCCAGTGTTTATTGTCACTATCTTAGTTATTGTTGATAGCTGGGTGACAGAAACATGTTAATATTTACATTAAATCAAATTAAGAGTCGAGCCTTGATGAAATTAATTCCATCAAGTTTTGACTTCTCTAGTCGGTGAGCTAAATAAAGTGCAGTGATGCTTAATAAAAAACAACCAAACAAATACCACTGCCTTATAGACAGATCTGGATTCGAAGGACATGTTAATTTTTTTTCCTTATGTCTTATTCTGGTATTCTTTTTGATGAGTCATCTAACATGTTTCCATCGGTGCAGCACTTTCCCTAGTATTTCTTAGCACATCCGCCTCCGGTCACTCCAGATCTGTGTGCTTGGTTTATCTTCTTGAAACATTCTCTTTTCGTTTTCCCCTCTTCTTATTTCAGTCATCCACCCGTTTACTGTTGCAGTTTTTTTGTTCATCTTTTTTGAACAAGAGACCCTAGCAACGCATGCAAGCTACCCAGTGGCATGTAAAGAAAAGGAGACATGTCAAGTCAAGGAGAGGGATTTTATTATGCATGAGCACTGATGTGGACAGTGGCTCCGGTCCAGCTCTGGATCAGAGTGCAGGAGAGGCAGTGATTTGAGAGGGGGTGCACTGTGGACTAAGGGCTGATCATGACAGGCGGCTCCTCATTTGTGAGTAGGTGTCTCCTCACCCTAATAAGGCTCTGGTTTGATCAGACGCGGCACCATGGCCGATGAACCGTGAAACACGGCTGACGTGCCCAGCAGAATCTGTTTATGCGTGTGATAAGTCGTCATAGCCCACTGAGCAGAACTGACCAGAACAAATATGCATCCTAAAGGCCCCAACCAACAACCAGTTTGGGCTTGATGCTGTGCCAGAACTTGTTGCACTACTCTGCTGTGCATATTGCTTTTTAAAGCCAGTGCATGCCTGCATGTGGACTTTTTTGATACCTGACTTTACTTGACAAGTCATTAATACAGCTGTAAAAAAAACACCAGTGTAATCAACACAACCTAAGGCAGGTTGGCCTGGTACATGAATACACCTGAAAGCACATTTTTGTTGAGAGGCCCCGGCAGAATGCTGAAATCGCATCAATACATATAGATTGCCTTTAACTTGTATTCAAATATGTGCAAATTATGACACCCTGGCAACTTTAAATGCTTATTTGCATGCCATTTGAATGATGAGAATTATGGTAATTGCTCCACACGTTTGATGTCTGAGGAGGACATGTATGAGAATGAGTAGGCAAAAGGAGCTCTTAGGAGCCCAAAAGCAAAGGCATAATCAGCCGAGAGGTCGACCAGCCAATCTAAGCAGATGCTCCTAAAATGCTTGCCAGGGAGAAGGCGCAAGAAGCAAAGATGGTAATTAGATGGGGTGAGCATTTGAAGCAGATGCCTGTATGTAATATTTTTAACTTGATAGATGCTTTAGTGGCACATAGTGAGTGTGTGCTTGCTTGCTTTGTGCCTGTGTCTATGAGTGGGCTTGCTGGGGTCGTTGTTAAATACGTATGTATGAGTCCTTTATTGTACACAGCCCCCAAAAAAGCCTTTTCCTGAGCTTTATGTGAGGAGACAATCCAGCCAAGCAACAGCCATGAGTCATGAGATGAAGGCAGGACGGAATGTGCTTCAGTCCAAACAGTTGTGTTTGTACATTCACACACACACACACATACTGAAGAGAGAAGTCTCTCAATGATGCACACAAAAATTAAGTGGTCACAGTCCGTTCCCACACAGTACAGTACCTTTCCTTTTGAACAGATAGATTTTCATATTAATGCCTTCACAAATGAGTGGTTCCCATGGAGACCCACAGTTTTTAAGTAAAACAGTGGGTCTCTGTCACAACCACCTGGCTCACGGTAGCTGGGACATTAAATGGGAGACCACACTATAGCTAAAGGTTGAATCATAAATACATATTTATTGAATATTAAAAGATATGAAGTCAGTAATGTGTAGAAAGTAAAGTGTAATGCAAAGTATGTCTAGGGGTGAATCAAACAAAAGTGTAGAAACGCGACACGTGCAGGGAGCTGCTGGAAAACAGGCAGGAGAACAGAGAGGCTCTCTCCAGCAGAGCACCGAGACGAGACAAAAGACCAGACGCCATTTCCCCAGATGGTCTTATAGGGAGGCCCATACGGTGGATTCACACACATGTGTCCGGCAGAGGTGGAAAGATGGCTTCCCATTCACTTTGCATTGGTTGAAGTCATTTCTGGCCGCACTGAATTGTGGGATCGATGCGTTGCGTTGAATGCGTTGCGTTGAATGCGTTGTGTTGCTTTTGGGGAAAAGTTGAGAAAAGTTCAACTTTTGACGGATTGCTGCATTCGCCAGCCAATCAGATTCGGTTTAAGCAAATTTCGAACACTGACACAAACCAATCAGTGCGCATGTGGTGAAAACGAGGGAGAAACGAAAATGGAGGAGAGGTTAATTGCTGTGTGTAATCAGCCAGTATTAGGGTGCACCCAATATTGCCGAGGCCGAGCACGAACTTTATTACATTTATGCAATGCATAAATAAGCGCAACTAGGCCTACTTCTCTCAACATTTTCTCTCAAAGTGCCAGGATTTTTTGGTTTGGTGTGCCCCAGCAGGAACAAATTTCATTGATTGGGGCTGCTGTCTCAGCACGCCTGCCGTCAGATACGCCTACCATCGTACTTCAACGGACGCAAGTGTGTGTAGGCACCGTTACTCCCAACTCCATTGTCTGTAAAGGACAAACAGCATAGGACAAAGGGGCAGGGCCCCAACAGGCATTAGTTTGTCTGCCTTACTGGTGAGGTTGACGAGCCAGTCGTTCAGCACACCCAGCACAACTACCATGTGCCACATAACACATTAACACACGTCACATCTATACAAAAAAATAAATTTAAAATTCAATACTTTATTTCAAAACTCTTAAAACCCAACTTTACAATAGCCCACTATTCATAACTGGCATGACCATTTATAAAAGTTCTATTTGTAGTTCTATTTAAGTAGACCTATTCGAGGCCACAACCTCAATTACCCCACAATGTGCAAATCGCCACAAAACACAATATCACTAAGGACTGCTGTTACATGTCCAAAAACCAACCACCACCAAGTGACATGTCCGGTCTCAAAACCCAACCACCCCTACCAAACCTCCACTCCAGATCCACCAGCAATCCAGGTACCTAGGAAAGCATATTTAAGGAACAGACAAGAGGAGAAAAAGAGAACAAGAGGGACAGAGGACAAAGATACAGAACATCACTCAGTGACCCAGGAGCGGGACAACGCATCCGCAATTACATTGTCCACACCCCTGATGTGATGTATTTTCAGATGGTAGGGCTGTAAAAATAAAGCCCACCGCATGAGTCTCTGATTGGGATTGTGTAGTGTATGCAAATATGTCAGGGGGTTATGGTCGGAATAGACCACCAAGGGCTGTGCGCCACCCCCTAAATCAGAGTCATCAGCCTGGAGAAGCACTGCCCCGGCCCCCACCTGACTGGCGTCCACCTGAAGTTGGAACGGCTTATCCAGCCGTGGGGCAGCCAGCACAGCTGAGGTGCTGAGGAGTGACTTGATGTTATGAAACGCTTGTTGACATTCTGCCGTCCAAACAAACTTCAGCCCCCCTTTCAGGAGGTTCGTGAGCGGACAAACTACAGTTGATAAATTACTACAGAAACTCCTATAGTATCCCACCATACCCAAAAATCGCTGAAGATCTCTCTTTGTTGCCGGCGGGGGATACTTATCGATGGCTAAGACCTGGCTTAGTTACCTTATTTAACCGTCAATAATCTGTACAAAAACGGAAAGTCTTGTCTGGCTTGGACACAAGCAAGCAAGGCGATGCCCAACTAGAATGGGACGGCTCAACCAAGCCATTATCCAAAAGGTACTGTCCCTCAGCGTCTAACACCTTAGATTTCTCAGATCCTATACGAATATAACCCTATCCGAATTATTCAGCCTTGGCTGTAGCACTGCGTCATCAGGGCCAAATTCATCAACCTCTGCTGCCAGCAAAGGTTCACAAGACGACCCTGTGTCAACCACAGCCACGGCAACAGATGACACCTCACCCGCTCCTGAATCCGGACTGGGGTTCTGTTCTAGACCGCTTTCTGTTCGGTGTACCCAACAGATAGTCATAGTCAGACACCTGACAAACAATAGAGTAGGGACCGACAAACTTGGCGCAAAATGGTGATTTAGGCACCGGCAACAAAGCCAGGACCTGATCACCAGGACTAAAAGTACGGTCAGCAGCACGGCAGTCAAACTGCCTTTTCATGCCCTGCTGGGCCTTGGCAAGATTCTCACTGGCCATTTTCCAGGCCAAAGTCAACCTCCGACGAAATCCATTTACATAGTCAATCACATTCACAGGAGCCTGCGCCTCCTCCAACTCATCTTTTAACAAAGACAAAGGACCCCTAACTTGATGACCAAACACCAAGTCATTCAGACTGAAACCAACGCTGTCTTGCACCACTTCACGTGCTGCTAGCAACAGCCACGGGATACCTTCCTCCCAGTCTCTGTTCAACTGAAGGCAATAGGCACGCAAAAGGGACTTCAAAGTACTGTGGAAACGTTCCAAAGCACTTTGACTTTGGGGATGGTAGGCACTACTCAACAGCTGTTTGACTCTTAACTGTTTAAGTAAAGTGATGTAAAGTTGCTTCCACGGTCACTCTGAATCACACGTGGTATGCCAAAGATGGAAACAAACTGTGTGAGTGCCCTTACCACTGCCCTTGTCGTAATGCTACGCAGTGGATAAGCAGCCGGATATTGCGTAGCCTGGCACATAACAGTTAACAAGTAAGCACACCCTGATTTACAAGTAGGAAGTGGACCCACACAGACAATAATAAGATGCTCGAATGGAATTGGACACAGGGGTGCCGGTTTAATTGACTGATTATTTTTCCCTGCCAGCTGACAAATATTACAAGTGTTAATGAACTGAGCAACATCTCGTTTCATCCTAGGTCAACTGAAATGCTGTCATCATGTGCAGTCTGCAAAATCACATTACGGAATGGTTTCGGCACCACAATCTGAACGACTGGATCGCCAACCTCACCATTAAACTGAGACCATTTACGCACCAACAGATTGTCAACCACAGAATATCCATTTGCTGCACTTCTCCACTCTTCCACTGTCAAAGCTAAATTATTCCCAATAATCATATCTACGCCCTCTATAGGTAGGGAAGGGCGTACCGCCTAAACAACTTACCCACTCACAAGCTCAGACTCAAAAACTACACGATGTAATGGGACAGAGATTGTGTACATCCCAATCCCCCTTATAAGGACACACATCCCTGTGTCAGATGTCTGTGAGAAAGGCAAAAGACATTCCAAAACAAAAGATTCTGACGCTCTAGTGTCACGCAACATACATACTGGTACTTTCTGGTCACTTCCTAACAGTGAAACAGCTGTAACCAGCTGTAATGAAGGGGCTATAGCTACTGTTAACACATGCTTGTTGTTCAAGAGGTTGCTCCTCTCTGACCTGATCAGTTCTCTCACTCACTGAGAGACCTCCTCCCCCACCTTATAGTTAGATGGTACACACTCTTGACTAACAGATGGTACAATTCTGGCTGCACACCCAAATACCCTTAGGTTTACCTTTAGAACGCCGCTTCTCCTTTAACTTAGGACAAGCATATTTCCAATGCCCAGACTCAAAACAGTAATTACAAAGATCCTTTAAATCTACCTGTTTGTCACCAGTATCTTGCCTTTGTACATTAGCATCATGTTTAGGTACTGTACACTGCATGAAAAGTGGGATTTCCAGCAGTAAACGGGACTAGATTTCTGTGGAATTTCAGGTTTGTGACAATTTACGGCAACATTTCAGGCAACCCTGAGAACTGGCGTAAATTGCTGGAAACTTGCTTGGCAGTTGACCCCTCTTCCTCTAAGCCTAGGGAAGGCTATACAAATGCAAATCAGGGTAGCAGGGGGAGTTCCCAGGTAACATTTTTCTAAAAGGTATTAACTTCATTGTAAGAAAACCTCTGGTATAAAAAAAATCTGACTCAGTTCGCCGAATTTGAGATTGATTTGATGTGGCTTTTTTAAACAGAGTTGCTTTTTAAACACCAAAACCAGTAGTTTTTTTTCTCCTATATTTATAACAAAGTTACATTTCATTTTTCTAAAGGGTATTAATTTATATTAAGAACATTTCTGGTGTAAAAAGACCAGGCTCAGTATAGCCAAATTGTATTTAACTCCTTCATGCATTAATTATGAAATAACAGCTAGCTTTTTTTAAACTGAGTGAAGGTTTATTGTCATGTCAGCCATACATAGTACACAGTGAGATGGAAAACTTTTACGGGTACTACAAATAAAGACATGAAAGCAACAATATGTTTCAACAGTGTACTGTGAAAGTAGCAAGGTTATATGTAGGCCTATATCAAAAATAGTAGTAGTACAAAAGCAAAAACACAGTGAAACTCAATTGAACTGACGCATGATCCAAAATTGTTTATATCATTAACATGCCAGCATGTGTAACAATAACCTCACATGTGATTGGACCAGGCCGACGAGCCTCCAAGCCTCGTCCAATTACGTTCGGTCATGTGTCTGGAAGTCCGCAGACCAACAATAGGAAACTGCTCTCAGTGGGTTGTCTCGGCAGATTGCAGAGCTGACTACGTTCGTAACCGACAGATTCAACCACATCGAAGACAGATTGAACTCCATGGAAGACAGAATGACTTCTTTCGAGAGAAGTAACCTTGGGGAAAACAAGATTCCCAGGAAGAAAAGATGTGTGCATAATCCCATGATCGCTGTAAGAATATATCCGGTGGCTGCTTGCAGTAGGCTATCTTTGCTAGCTATGTAAACAAGTAACTGCTAGCCCAAGCTAAAAGTAGCCAAGCTATGAGGGACAAGCGACTAAACGTTGTGTTGATCTTTTCACAGGAATCAGTACGTCGTCTTCACAACTCGGAAACAAACACTATCCGATACGACTGTGTGGTGGATGGGGTGCAAGACTGTGTGGTGGATGGGGTATCTGGGTGGATCGTTCGGCCACCGCCGTTCCGTAGCCCGGAGCTCAGCGAACTCTGTGCTACACTGCAGGCAAGGCTTGGGGCAGATCCGAAGTACAAGGCAACCCACCACAGACGTCTGCATGTCGAGCCGATGCCGTCTGCTCCCCACAGCCCCGAGACTGCAAGCAGGCACTTCACGGAGCTGCACTAAAACGCGGAGCATTTTTACTTTTATTTACTTATTATCTTGCACTCTCTTGCACAAGGCTTAGCCTATTTATCAGCCATTTTGTTTATTTTTAACATCTCGTACTCACTTATTTTGAAAATAAAGCTCTTTGATACAACGTTCCTGGCAAATTTTCCTTCCTCAATAAATTTGTGTCATTGATAGGATAACAATTACATGAATATACAGCATCATAGCATATCATAATCTAATCATATATAATTCTAAATATAGCTATTGGGTTGTGGTTATGATGACCCAAGGTAACCGGTAGTGGCATATCTGCCAACCAATCACGAGTGGTTTCTTTGGTTTAAAAAGCAGTGTTTTCATCCAATACTGAGTGAGGAGAATCGAGGCAAGCCAGGCAATTCTCGGACAAGCCAGGTAATTCTCGGACAACGCGTGGTTTCGCTGCTATTCAAATGCAAATAGGCTACCCTGCGTGGGGGTATGGATCCGACAATTTTCCAGCCCGCAAATGCGGACGCCGCAGGTCGTTAAACTGTTGTTAACTGCTGTAAATGCCGAGGATTTGCAGGCATTTACAGGGACGGAAATCCCTCTTTTCATGCAGTGCAGGTAGAGGCAGCCCAACGTAGCATTAAGTATAACGAAGGACTAAATTTTTTTGTCCTGGAGCTCCCCGCATCTAAACGCCCAACACAAAGACCTATTTCCACAACCTCGCTTCTTCACGTGTCATCACGATTAGGCTATAAAGCCCCCCCACGTTTAACACGCAAAACCAATAAATAAGCAGGAACAGACACAAAACTTTTGAGCGGTCTTGCCTACGGCAGGGTTTTTGCTTTGCTCCACAGGAATCCTAATTACTATGTATTTCTCTTCGTTACATCCAACTCCACGAAAGATTCTCCTATCCCCGGAAATACGTACTCAGAATGCTTAAAGTTGTTAATTGAGCAACCAATCAAGGTGGAAACAAAAATAGCTCCTCTGACGTTGCGTCACACACACGTAACAAACATCCCACCAAACAAACAGCCAACACTCACGGTGTGACGGCACAATACAAGTTACCAATGCTGGTGAAATCAATCACAGCGTGTAAGCTTGCATTCAAAATCGGCGAAAAAACATTCAAAACTTCAAATTGGGCAAAAAGACGGACGAGCTCCCACATGTCACAACCACCTGGCTCACGGTAGCTGGGACATTAAATGGCTACCACACTATAGCTAAAGGTTGAATCATAAATACATAATTATTGAATATTAAAAGATATAAAGTCAGTAAAGTGTAGAAAGAAAAGTGTAATGCAAAGTATGTCAGGGGTGAATCAAACAAATCCTGGATCCTGGTCTGATATGTGATATGAGGCCTATATTGGAATTGCTGCTCCCTTAGACTATTACTTCGTCGTCATAACAAAGTATGTCTATGAAATGTGTGTAAATATGACCGCAGTGTAACTGCAAATACACATTTTTGGTGTAGGTGTCCATGAAAAGAAACACACAAAAAAATACACAGAATTTAATTATCTTGCTCAGAAATGATCTATTACATTGGTGCTGATTTGCTGTTTATGTAATGCTTCAACTGTCTCATATTGTATAATGCTATATGGAGGGCAAAATGTCTATGTGGGGGCTGAGATAGAATGGTTCACATTATGAATGTGCGACTCCTGCGGTCTGACTTTAAAGATGTTGTGACAGAATCGGAAGCGTTGCATTAGCACTTCTTTGGATGTTACACACCAAAGGAATCCAAGTGCCTTCTGCTGATTAAACAATGTGTGGGCGCCCTCAGGGGCTTTCGCCCACTATACGTGGGCCATCACTTGCCCCCCAGAACATGTGGAAAACAGTTGTGGCATAACATTCTTATTTCACCCTCGGATGATCATCGTGTGATGAGAATCTCACCAAACATCCCAGAAGCCCTTGCTCCAGAGCCTCACCTGACTGATCGGCATGCAGCTATGAGTCAGTGTCATCCACATATTCTAAATAAGTAAGTAAATAAAAAAGGGATGCCATTCCTGTCTAACTTCTATGAACTAAAGACTGGAGTTATTCTAATACCATGCTCATTTGTGTCCAGTACTTGAAAGTTAAACAAAATGCAAAGAATCATTTTATACATTTTAAAAATCTGCTCTGGACATTATGAAAGCACTGTATGATGGTTGATGTTTCATACTGGGGTCTATACAAGACACAGGATGTCTGTCTACAAGTAATTGTGTGTCTGTATTTAGGATGAAAAAAGGCCAGAAAATAATAATCACATGTATTGAAGATCGAAACCTTTTTTTGTCATAAAGATGGCATTGTGGTGAAATGAAAAAAAATCTAGGAAATGATTATGTAGGTGTCATCAGAGGTATCATTTTCTGTCTCCCTATTGTGGCTAGGGGATCATCCAGGGTGTAGGGCAGAGAGAATGGAAACTGTGCTCCCGTTGCCTCCTGTTGTGTTTTATGCCAGACTGACGCACTTAGAGCAGCCAACATAATAGGGTCTGATTTCATCAGGTTTATAGGGCTTTCAGGTGGTTGTAAGATTGGGTTTACAAGGGCTTGGCAGTGTTATGAAGCCATTTAGAAGGAGCAGTCATATCAATAGCCTTTCTAAAGAAAACATGTGTGCGCACACACACACACACACACTAGCCCTTTGGGAAATGTGCACCTTGAAACATTTTTATAGTTGCTATAAAGTAATTGTGGACTTGTGCGCACTTCTAGCAATTTTTCCGTCTGTGTTTACTTGTGTGTTACTTAAATTATGAAAGTACGATGAATGACTCAGGAGAGGCAAGCCTATGCTTGTATGTATGACTCACACAGGTCTGAACTGATGAGATGAAGTCCTTCCCTCATCCTTACTCTCACCCTCCAGCAGCGATGTCCATGGCCACTGCACCCAACCGCATCTTCTGAGGGTTGCCTCCCATGGAGAGGAGAGTAAATTATTCTTCTCCACTCCACTTAGTATGACAGGAGGAGGGTTGGGGAATGTGTTCCAAAAACAGAAATGGTCTGCTGAAACATGTCTTGTCAGAGGATGGGCTTATAACAGCCTAGAAGTATACTACAGATAATAATTATTATAATATTGTGGCAAAGCTGACATCATGTAACCAAAAAAAAGCCACCAAACCAGAATAGTTCATGTTTTTTAAACTTTAGCGACTGTTTATGCATATTCAACAGATTTTCTTCAAATTACCATGGGATACTTGTAGAAATGGTGGTCATTCAACCATGAAATCCTATGTATACAGTGAAAAACCACTTGTTTTACATTAACACTGACTTGTTACACATCAAATGGGTGAACCTTATTTATAATTCGAAATGTCATACCCTTTTACAAGCTTACTGAGAAAGTCTTATCTAGTGTGTTAAAAGGCAGAGCAGGAGACCTATTTATGGGAATAATCGTTGATTCTTGCTATAAATCTTGTGAAATTTCAAGCCCAAAATCTCATTAATGCCAACCGCCACCCTCAACCGCTAAGAACCTTCAGATAAAAAAAATGCCCAGTCTAAGAAATGTATTCTCCTTTAAAGTGAAACTTTGTTCATTTTGAATGAGGCCGGCAGATATCATTATGAAGAGTCATTAAGTTTTCTTCTCCTCACCCAGATGATTAATAGAACCCCTGTGAGAAAATGTCAATTTAACATTAAAATATGGATTATTTGGCCCAAATAAGTTGAGACCTCTAGGAGGTTTAATATGAAGTCTGAATGCATTTTTCTAGTATTAGAATCGCAGATTCATTTTTTTTAGACTCAATTCAGAGGCATGGGTTTTTATATGCTTTGTGCTTTTAGAATTTTCTCTGACTTAAGTCTATAAACAAAATATAAATTCATGATCATTTTAGTCACAATCCAAATGTTAACTAATTTTATATATAATTATTTGTTTAATTAAAAGTTCAGTTACTTTCAAACCATCAACTAGTACGGTGGCCAGTAGGGCGCTAAATGTTGGACGACGTTATCACAAATTCCCATTAATGCACGCCCCTATTTTTCCTATTTTTCAAAAAAAAAAAAAAAAAAAAAAAACCCAGCATACCCAAATTAAAGGCTTGACAGTTCCTACATAGTTTTAGATTCAGGGATGTGCCTCGTACAATTGGAAAGGTGACACCCTCAATTTTTTTTCTAGAAGAATATGTATGTTTCTGTGACATATGGACACATCCTTGGTACCATCCTTTTGATACCCCCAAATCAATAAATCTAGGCCCTAACTCCATTTCTCAGCTTGCTACACAAAAAAATTGTGTCAAAAAGTCAAAAGACCAAAAATATGACTCACAATAGTTATCAATAATTTATCAATAATTTATCAATAATTTTTTGTAAAGATCTGTCTATGCGTTTTGCTTGGGACTCCTATGTAAACTCCCATAGGAACATTTTGTAAACAAGAGGGCCTACTGACATTCAAAAGTTTATAACTTGAAAACCCCACATAAAATTGGTTTCAAATTAAAGCTAAGACCCTGGGCTTTCATGTCTGTTTGATGCTTGATTTGAAGTTACTCCTTCTGGCATTGAATGACACAAGCATAACCATAAAAAAAAAGGAAACCTGTGATTACACTGTAGCGACTCTACTGAGTGGAGAGCAATTGATTTCTGACACTGGGGAATGTGTTATCACTAGCAACAGGGAGAAAGAAAGGTATGTCTCTTTGCAGTGTGCTGTGTGGCCCATGAGTGTTTGCGTTTGAGAATACTGTAATAAAAGAAGGGCAAACAAGAAGAAAAAATGCTGATATATTTCCACCAGAGCGACTCAGAGTCACAGTAATGATGAAAGTATGTGAAATCAACAGCATAGATCATCTAGAAATTTCAAGCCCACATTAATCCTTCCTGTAGTAATTTTCAACACTAAGAAATTGGCTCTTTGGCTGACTGTAAAAGGCATAAGTACAGTAATTTCTTCATAAGACATAAATGGTGCATTTTATTTTTTAACATGCATAGGCTCCTATTGCGCCAGTACAGAGATTTAGTACAGTCATTCTTTCACACCAAAATATTTAATGTGGGAACTCTTTATTTAAATTGAGTAATACTGTAGTATCACTTGATAGAAGAACAGAAGATATATATATATATATATATATATATATATATATATATATATATTCTCTTCTACCATTTTTGAAAAATTACCTGATGGAATATAGACTTACAACAAGCAATTTTGAGCCAATGCTATTCATTTCACCGGGTGATTCTGTGCCCTCCACAATAAAAACAAAATAAAGGAAAAAATTAAATAAGCAAGATCAATAAAAGAATTGTTTTTCTCCTGATGATTTCACAGTCAATACTCCGTCTCCATAGAGAAATCTGTCAGTTACAGAGTTGTAGGTCCTAATAATTCAAACCCGTCTCCACTGAGCAATCAAAACAAATCTAAACAGACGATCCTGGAGTTGTCACTCCACAGACACTGTGTGTGTGTGTGTGTGTGTGCTAACCAGTAGAGCACATCCCTGGTAATGCTGAGGTCATGCTGAGGGGTGTTTTTCCCTACAAATAATAAAACAGGTGAATTTAGTCTTTCTTTTATACGGCATCAATTAGAAATGTCTGTATTTTCCATGGAAACACTCGTGTAATTAGCGTGAATAGAAGATATAACAGATAAACAAGATGTGCAAGAGCAAGAGTCCTTGTTGGAGATATAATTAAAGATTTTATTTGAAAGGATTAATGAGTTCTTCATACTTTGATTTTGTCAAAGACACCTCTGCAGCAATTAGCAACAGAGGCTAATCTTATTTGTGAGAGGCAGAACAAATGTAGAAATTTATGCCATCAGATAAGCATGGTGGTAGTTTCATGGCGTAGGGGCGCTTTGAATGTGGTCACATTTGCACAGATTAGGAGGAAAGGAGACTGTCAAAACTGTCAATTTAATCCTACAACAGGATAATAACCTGATACACACCGACAAACTATACTTATTTAAAGAGAACTTTGGCAAATATATATTATGCACTCTACCAGTCTGATGTAACCCATCAATTAAGGGACATTGGCCTCCTGTCTAATTTAGTAATGGCTTTTTCCGGAATTCATCTCACGAGTGGCATAAATCTGTCATGATGGCATGGACTCAAAGCAAGACTGGCATTAGTGCCATGAAAAACACTAAATTAACCCCCAGGCCATTACCTGACATAATTGGTGTATATCATCTCTTCGGTGCAGTGCCAAACATCACATTCCTTCTCAAATACTACTGGCAGTCTTTAGTCATCAGTCAAATGATTCCCTCCCATCAAAAATATAACGTATAAAATAAAATGTATTATATAGGACCTGTAATCTATTACCGTGTACAGCAGTCAGGTTCGGTCAAACTATTTAACAATTCCTGCTGGGTGACAGTTCCCAGCTAATAATCACTATTGCTGGCTGATGTGAATGTGCTATTCATTCAAATTGAGAGAGCAGTGAATTTCCTATGATCAAAATTGGCAGTTCTCTCCAGAGAAACTGTCTTCATGGTGTGAATATATTGCTTGGCATTTCACATTCAGACAAGCAAGCAGGCATGTGCACAAACACAATGTCGCCACTCTCCCTGAACTTCCGAGTTGTTGATTAACATGCTGCTTGGGAATGGGAAAATACAAAACTAAGTTTAGAACTACTTTGGGAGGCAAAGAATAAAAGACGAAAATTTAAAACTAAGAATACAAATTTAACGGGAACGGTAAAATACAATTTGATGTCTTAAATACAATTCAGAACTAACGGTAGAATACTGTTTAGTGTCTAAAAACTGTAGTTGGCAACTGTTGCATAAAAGCAATACATGTCATGAGGTTGTTTGTGTGTGTTGTTTGTATTGTTTAGGTATTTCGGCAACTAGTGTAATCTAGTATTCCTCTGACTAATGCATACCACAGCCTTACTTGTATCCTCTCCCTTACAGAGGAGTTTTCCATTCATGTGGCAGCACACCTGCCTCTGTCTAAATTTTTAATATGGTCTTGCAGCATTTATCAGGAGTCGTAATTGTCCAAGTCCTTCATTATGTCTTGACCACCTCACAAGTCGTGGTTGTGGTGCAGTGGTGCTCAATTATGTATCATTAATGATTCAATCCAAGGAATACTGTTAAATGTTTCAGCTGCAAAACGGAACACTCTTTTATGTCATGGTTTATCTGTTGTGAAGTTGTACAGCAAACAGGACTTGTGTGATACAATTTCTTTGTAGCTCATGTGTGCATGTAACGTGAGGAGTGAAAGAAAGAATCATTGATTCTTTGAAGTTACATAAATCAGATCTTGTGTAAAGACGTAATACTTGGCAGTTTATTGATTTCCATGAATTGGATTTGTGGCCCTAGTGGATTTCCTGGCAAAAGTTATTTATTTTCTTTCGCTGGTTAAACCAAGCTAATCTGTAAAGACTTGTTGCCAAGGTGAAGACCTCATTGGAAACAATGAAAAGCTGTTCTGACAAAAGGTCCCTTATCACTGAACATCTCAGCTGTAACCATGTGGCTTAAGCCTTGAGCTGGGCGATTTGGCCTAAAATCAAAATCTCGATTAATTGAACATTTTAACTCGATTATGATTAATGAACGATTTTTAATGAACGAATGAACGCTATTTTATTTATTTTAATATTTTGCTCGCATAGTTCACTGACAAGTTTTGTGCATATGCTCACTATTATATCTCAATTGTTTCAGTGTGTAAGCTCTCAATGCTTGACATGTCAGCGGAATAACCTAACAGAGCAGGATCATGTGACTCCACACGGCATAGTGTTTCTAAAGGGAAAATAATTGAAATAATTGACCTGGAAAGATTTGATCGATTATAGGTTTTGAATGTTGATTACGATTACTTTTCGACTAATTGCCCAGCCCTACTTAAGCCCAACATGTACTTTTAACTAAACAGTTAATAGTGAGGTGACTGTCAGTAATGATAACTGCCCTATAACATAACATTAAGGGGTTTCAGGTATATTCTTACCACATTGTCTGGTGTGTGTGTTTGTATGTGTGTGATCAGAAAGTATTCACCTCAGCTGTTCCACCACAGTAGCTTGTACAACACGCATTATCTTGCACGGGAAATTCAGCTGCAAAAGAGTCCCTCAAACCTGCTTAAAGCCCATGCTGATCCCCTGCAAACAGCACAGAGAGAGGAGAGGGAAAATGTCCAGGGTAGCCACTGAGGAGATCTGACATTTGAAGACAATGAGGTGAGCCCAAGCTTCTTTGCATTTTTAAAATGTCTGGTGAGAGCTAGTGTGAGTCAGACAACACCCTCACTATAAACTCGTTACCTAGCTCTTCAAGAAGAAAGGCTTTCTGTTGAGCCTAGGCTGCTGTGCATCATCCACTATAAGGAGGAAGAGTAAAAGTAAGAAAAATCCTAGCCCTGTTTTTTGCTCTCTCTCTCTCTCTCTCTCTCTCTCTCTCCATCTCTCTCTTCTCTGGAATACATTTAGGAACCAGACACTCTTGCACAAACATTTCTCTGCCTTATAACTCCTTCTCTGTTGTTTGTCTACCATAATCCAGTTTCCTCTGCAGATTGGATTTAGACCTGGAGTCAGAGGCAGCATCACTTTCTCACAAGTTTTATCCAATCCACAAAGGAAATCCATGTGGTGCTCTGCTTATTCTAAGTTTGATTCAACTGTTAATACACATGTGCCTGACAAATCAAAAGAGAAATTCAAACAATTATGTGAGCTGTATAAAGGCTGTACAGGTTAATAATAAATTAATCTTTTCTCCCATAGGTGCTGTTCCTACATGGACTAGTATCTTGTGTTTTTTTTTATTTTGTAAAGAATAATTAAATTGCCTGAGGACAAACAGCAAAGATATGGGGAAGGTCATATATTGTAAAGCTGGATAAGGTAGAGCTATGTACAAATATGAAGGTATAGTAGGATGCCCCCACAGGCAAGTCATATGTGGCCTATCAAAATAATCCTTTATCTACCTCAAATATAAATCTTTGGGCATTTTTAGATACAATTGTACTTTAACAACAAACGACAGCATGTAAAAAATGATCATGAATGAAAAGTAATTAAAACAAATCTTTTCACAGCACAATGGTTGGACTGGCTGGCGACCCAAATTGTGACATGACAGATTTCCTCCTCTCTAAACGTGTGAGTTCTGAGATGCAGATGTTTATCACTGCATGTAGCCAATTTGGCACTCTCCCCCTTTAAAAATGGCCTGAAAACTATCAACAAACTTACTGGGGTATGATGCAGGGAATTTTAAAATAAGGTAAGAATCAATGCCTAATACATTATGAATTTTGTTCCATTAATATTTCTGTTTGTCTTCCCACACTATGCACTATATCAATCTGGTTGTTCTGAATCATCTTACTGTGTGCACACCCCTCTCTCTAGCTAGTGTCCATATGACTGAACTCTGCATGTTTGCCGGGAGCAACACTCATTAAACTAAATTAAACGCCAATATCAACAGTGGGATATATAACTACGTCAGAACAATGGGTTTTACTAGCAAAACCTCTGGTTTACTGTAGATTCACAAAGCAACACACTGTGTTATGAGGAAGCCTATGTAAGTAGGTAAACAAGAATTTAAAAGTTCATTATCCCAAAGGTCCTTTGGGGGCTGATAAATGTGACTGAATGAGAGATGCCGATGGTTGGGAATGGAATAACGAAGATCTGAATAGGGTACAAATATAGCACCTGAAAGCTTCAATTTAAACATGTCTATCATTTAGCTTTGCTTAATTGTTTTCCCCCTGTTGTGTGAGAAGTTCTGAATGAGCCAGATGCATAATTCATTGACCCTGATGACCAAGAGATGATTGCGAAGTTGAGGTGAATGTTCTTATCTAATAATACATTCCTTATGAAAAGCAGAGCACCCTTGACATGAACACACCTGGTAAACAACAATTTCAACCTGGAGCATAATCAAAGCCGCCGTTGTCCGGGTTCTGATTGATGCAAGGAAAAAAGTAGTTCCGTTGTCCATTGCGTGAATAAACAAATAGATCTAAATAAAAAACAGTGGCCTTGAGGAGAGATGCTCAGAGCAGGGGAACAGAGAAGGGCAGAGTGTTTTCAAAACTGGGCGGAAATCCAAAACATCTTTTTGGTTATTCTTATCAGACTTCGCAAGCACACGCTGGAACGTTACAACATGACAAATTTACAAAGTGATAAGAATATGTTTAATGCCCTGTTAACATAAATGATTTTCTGTGTTCTTTCATGTGCTCTTGCCTTTGTGTTGTGAAGGCCAGACTTTTAGTTTATAGATGGAGATAAAACTTGCATAAAAAGATGTTTAAAGCACTTTATCTGCTCTTTTTGTCCTTCATGTGGGCTTTGTTTTGCTTCTGATTTCTGGTACAGAGCTGGCTTAAAATGACATTTTTTGCTCTTTAGTCTGGAAAAGAATGAATTGAATGAATGAATACGTTTCTCAAAGAGGGCTTAAGCCAGACAAATCATAAAATTGTTTTATATTCAGATACTTACAATATATGTATGATTAACTAGAGTTTTTCATTGAAACATGGTAATAATTTTGACAATGGTGACAATCTGAATAACACAAAAACCAAAAACATTAAATTAACAGCAAAAACATTTTCAACCTACATCCCCTCCTACTGCCTAATGAAGTGAACACCATTGCTAAATTAACTACTGGGCAATTGGCTTGTCTCTATCAGAACAATATTCACTGAGTGTTGTTCTAAGCCATTCTTATTAATTGAATATTTTTCTTCTGCATGAGTTCATTATAATTTCATTTAATTTCCTAAAGCTGCCAGTGGCTCTGCCGTCTTGATCACACCCATGAACACTGACTGCCCAAATTACACAAAAATTCCAAAAAAAATTCAATAGCTCTATCCTTTAATCTTTGAATGGTTTGTGCTCCTCAACAAAATATCTGTTGTGTGTCAATACTTTTGGGAAAAAAAAAGTTAAACAATTCACTACAGCCCAAGAATGAATGCCAGACCCGCATAAAAGATGATTTCTGTGCTCCAGCCTTGCTTACCTCAATTACGATTCACTCTGGCCCTAAGTCACCTTGTCACAGAGATTGTAGAGATTGTGCCAGGGGTGTACTACGTCTGTGATATAGGTCTCGATTCCCACTGCTATCAAGCTCTTTGAGACCATACACAATGGGGATTTTCAAGCTGGCCTTTTGCTTATCAGAGAGGAAGAATGGAGAAGTCACTCTGGATTATGTGGCTGGAAAACCCCTGAAGGCTTCCATTCATGCAGTGAATAAACGCCATGAGTGCGGGAACCTGCTTTATTGACCTCCCGCCAGGATGAGAAACTGGCTCTCTCCTTTTCTCTCCGCCTGACACCTGCAGGACATGTGGTGTATGGGCAACGGGCGATGTTCAGGCGGAAAATGTGGACGTGCTCGGCACGCTGCTTCCTCCGCCATCCAACAACCAGCTGAGCAAACAAAACTTACATCAAAACGTCCAGGCCTTTAGATGCGATTGAGTCATACATCTGCGACTTAAATGGTAATCCAGACCATGGCACGACATTATATCAGTGGAGTTCACTTCTTTCAGCTTCTTCATTCAGGCGATATTCCATCAAAGTAGTGAATTTGTGCCACTCGAAGCCCTGGTTATTTTCCAAGCAGCAAGTGAAGCACTTTGACTTTCACATAGTGTGCCGCCTACTTGCTGGGGTGTTGCCACGGAGACTTTTGTCTCTACATGGGACAGAGCCCCAGAAGCAGCACAACTAAGCACACTGTGCTATCGTGGAGTTGCTATTGCAGTCCAACTGATAGAGAGATGATTTATATGCTGTCAACATGTCAGATATTTCGGAACTAGAAAAAAAAAGACATCTCCCTCTTTTCATTAATTTCATTTATCCTATTTTGTTTTTAAGTAATGCCTTGTTGTCATTTTCTGCACAGATACCTAAAAAGGGTCATTCAAGATCATAAATAGGATACTTTATGGGGTCTTGAACATAATAGAAATATTTTTGTTAGTATTAACCAAGACGTGTACCATTTGATATACTGGTTTATCAAAAGTTTGGTTACCTTGCATTACTTAAAATGAAATGGGTTGCATGCTGATGATACAGTATATGCAAATAATGAAAAGTATTCTACATGGTAATACTAATAAGATGCTACTATTCCAGTATTAGGAAAGTAATGTCTACTTTGCTATTTATGGTGTTATGCAGGGTTAATATGGATTTATACTGTACTTGAGCATTGCATACTTGCACTTGAGCATCATCCAGACATCCGTGATGATTAAGTGGCTGTATATATATCTCAAAGCATCAAGGCTGTGTGGTTTTAATGTGGATGCATGCATGTAAACTCATGCATGTGAACCTCAGTTCGATCTTATTTGCCTGGAGTTGTGCGCAACTACTCATGCAATTAACCCACCATGACTCACGTTAACAGAGACGATTAAAGATTTTATGCAAAACAGTTGAACTGGGTGATGCTAATCCAGGACTATTTGCCATGAAGTGAGCAGAGAAGCAACCAGCACAAAGGATCGCGATTTAGAGGCAGGGATTTGTCTCTCAAAGATGAGGCATGAATAGTTTGAATTCAGAGGAGGCACTGCAAGTGTCCGGAAATAATTGGCCTGCTTGCTGAGCTTACATTGATGGGAGTCGAAGCATTCATAATGCTTTCAGGTGCCGGCACTATGATCATCCTCCTTTTTTATGGCTCCTCTCGTTCGCATTCTAGATGAAGTGTGCGGACTTTGAAATGAACTAAATTCCAAATTACACACCAGGGAGTTCAACCTGAAAGAACGCGGCAGTTTGGTGACCGAGATGGAAAAGGATGCGGAGATAGAGGAAGAACAATTTTGAGCTGAAGACAAACAGAAGCAAACACCCATCCAAGCACTTGCCCCACAGGCCTTTTTTATTAGGGAGAACAAAAACACCCAGATGCATTTAAACGTCGAGGACAAAGGCCTCTTATGTCAAAATCAAATTAAAAGTAAAGTCATGGGAAAGCAGAGAGTGATTTTCAGATGAACGGAAGCGAGAGAGCGAGTTGAGAGGATGTGAGCTGATTTGCATCCAGATCTGTCACAACTAGAGACCTCTGTCTGAGTTTAAGAGTGTGGACTTTTTCTCAGCTATTACAAATTGACTCAAATGACAGAAAACCTCCTCCTGCAACTACTCAACTGATTGTCTTTAAAAAGTGGCATCTGAATGAATGTAATTGTAGCATATAGTAAAGTTTATGATAAACTGTAAAAATTTTAGGTTAGAGTGCATTTAGATTTTATATTTAATAAGTAAATTCATATTAACAGAAAAACAGCTCTAAACTAATTAGCTTTTCATTATCATAAAGAAGTCAGTTTATAGTCTTCATCGAGGTTATGGCCTATAGTATGCATTTGCTGTCTTATCAATGTCAAATTTCATTTGCTTAACCATTCATAACGTTACGGATACTAACGTATCCTCGGTTCTCTGAGTGAGAAGCCGAAACGTACGAGTGGATGATGCCTATCATCTCCTGCTTTTCTGAAGTCATTTTAAACCAACCCTTTGAAAAAAGGGCAGTAAGCGCACTGACGCGCGCAGGCAACTACTTAGACAGCCCTGCATGACGTCAGAAAGTCTATATATAGACTGCGCTTACGCTTCAGGTCCTCTTTGCCAAGCTCGCCAGCGTCGGCGATTGAGGCCCGAAGCGTAAGTTTCGGCTTCTCACTCAGAGAACCGAGGATACGTTAGTATCCGTAACGTTCTCTTTCGTTTCGAAGCCGAAACGTACGAGTGGATCACTACAACCAGGCCTCAAGAGCCCTACACCAAGGAGCCCGAGGTGGGAAGATCCATGGGGCCGCCGCCGGGCCCAGAGAGAACACTCTCTGCTACGCCCGGCCTGGTGACGTCCAATGCGTAAAAACGCGCGAAGGTGTTGCCTGAGGCCCACGAAGCGCTCAACAGATATCCTTCATAGGGACGCCTTTCCAGAAGGCCCAAGAAGCCGCCACCCCACGCGTGGAGTGCGCCCTGACATGAACACCCGCCGCCTCATATGCCACACGTATGGCTTCCGTAAGCCAATGCGACATGCGTTGGGTAGACAAGGCCTGACCCTTGGCACGCTCGCCATGGCAGACGAACAACTGGTTCGTCTTCCTGATGCTCTGCGTACGCGTCAAATAGGCACGAAGCGCTCTGACCGGGCACAGAGTGACGGGCACAGAACCGCCCGTCTCAGGAAGGGCTGCGAGCTCAATGACCCTCGAACGAGGGTCAGTAGACAGCACTTCGGGCGAGAAAAGGGATTTGGTCGCAGCGTTACCCGTGCGTCACCTTGCGTGAACTCAAGACAGTCAGGACTGACCGACAAGGCAGTCAGATCGCTGACACGCTTCACCGAGACCAGAGCGAGCAGAAGCGCAGTCTTAAGGGAAAGCATCTTTAGACTGGCACTCGACAGAGGGTCAAGGGCGTAAGGGCCAGTCCGCGTAGGACAGTGGCCAAGTCCAAAGTAGGGACCGAAGGGGAGGAAGAGGGGCGAAGCCGCCTGACGCCCTTCATGAAGCGCGACGCAAGGGGGTGAGCGCCTGGGGAAACGCCAGCATAGCCAACATGGCATGCTGAGATAGCTGCGAGGTACACCTTCAAAGTAGAGGGTGTACGACCCTGATCAAACAGGTGTTGCAGAAACGCAAGCACCTCGCCAATAGGGCAGACTAGAGGATCACAGCCTCTGTCTCTGCACCACGTGCTGAAAACACGCCACTTCAGTGTATATAACGACCTAGTGGACGTAGCTCTAGCAGCCTGAACGGTCTCTATCACTGTGTCTGACAGGCTGCTCTCTAGGAGACGCGCCCGTTCAGGGGCCAAGCCGTCAGTCTCCACGCTTCTGGCTTGGGGTGCCACAGCGACCCGTGAGCCTGCGAAAGGAGGTCTCTCCTCAGAGGGAGAGTCCACGGCTGGCCGTCTAACAGTGAGACCAGATCTGAGAACCAGCTCTGAGATGGCCAATTGGGGGCGATCAGAATCACCCTGTGCGCCCCCGCTCTGATCCTGGCCAACACCTGACGCATCAGAGGAAGGGGGGGAAAAGCGTAGAGCAGACCGCGCGGCCACGGGTGTGCCAGCGCGTCTGACCCTAGCGGCGCATCTCGTTCCAGCGAAAACCACGCTGGGCAATGAGCGTTCTCTCTCGAGGCGAAAAGATCGACTCGTGCCCGCCCGAAGCGAGACCAGAGGCTGTGCACCACGGCTGGGCAGAGGCGCCAGTCGGTTGCACGCGGAACACCCCTGGAGAGGAGGTCCGCGCCTGTGTTGCGAACACCTGGCAAGTGCGCCGCCCTGATAGACAGGAAGTGGCGGGAGGCCCAGGTGAGCAGCTTGTACGCCAGGCGAAACAGGTCCGGAGAGCGTGTGCCGCCCTGGCGATTGATATACGCCACAATAGTGGTGTTGTCTGTACGCACAAGAACGTGTTCTCCTCTGAGAAGAGGGAGAAACTCCTTCAGAGTGCAGAAGACAGCAAGGAGTTCTAACACATTGATGTGTAATCTCCTGGAGGCTGTGCCCCATGTCCCCCTGGCGGGGCGACCGCAGCAAACGGCGCCCCAGCCGGTCTTGGACAATCGGTGGTCACCGTCATGCGTCTGGCTATAGCGCCCAAGGCGCCGCCTCTGGAGAAGGAGGACGGCCTGCGCCAATGCGCGAGGGCTAGCCACATGCGTCTGGACACTAAGATCCGACGGGCGGGGTTCGACCTGGAGGATACACCTAGTTCCGCTAAGGCGAGCTGCAGCGGGCGTAAGTGTAAGAGGCCGAGTGGGACAGCGCCACCTGCGGCGCATAGGAGGCCCGTCAGTCTGAGACACAGCCTGGCCGAAACGCAGGCACCTAGTCTGAAGTGGCATAGACACGCCCTGACATCTTGAAGCCTCTTCGGTGTGAGCGTCGCTCTCATCGAGCGTGAGTTCAGCCTCACGCCCAAGAACTCGACCTCCTGAGAGGGAGAGAGCATGCACTTGCTTAGGTTCACTAAGAAACCCAGACTGTGCAGGTGACGCAAGACCATGTGAGTCTGTGACGTTAGGAGCTGTCTGGAACCTGCCAGCAGCATCCAGTCGTCCAAGTAATTGAGGAGTCTGATCCCCTGAGCGCGTAGCGGAGCGATCGCCGCCTCCACGCACTTGGTGAAGCACTCGTACGCCCTGCCCTCGAAGGCGAAGCGTAGAAAACGCCTGTGCCTTGGGACTATGCCTATGTGAAAATAGGCGTCCTGAAGGTCTATGGTGACCATGTAGTCCCCTAGGGTTCTTGGGCACCAGGAATTACGTACTGTAGCGACCTGCGCGCGCCAGCGTCGGATCTACGTGCTGAATAGCGCCCTTTCTCAGGAGATCGCAAAGCTCCTGTCTGAGAGCAGGGGCCCTGGAGGGGGACACCACTGACTCCATGACACCTCTGAAGGGCGGGGGTGGCCACCTGAACTGCAGTTGATAGCCCTTCAACACTGTTGACAGGACCCAACGTGACGTTGTGCACATCGCCCAATTCTGCCGGAGCAGAGCGGCGGCATGAGGAGGCAGCAAGGACAAACGAAGTGCTATGCTGCCTCCGAGTGGCACTAGGGGGGCCGAGGCCGAGGGTGCTCACGCATGACTGAAAGGCCGTGCACATTACTCGCGACGCCCGGTGGGGCGGCCGACTCAGCGCGCACGTCAGCGAAATCCGATGTCGGTGAACTGCGCGCTTCACCTGCGACACCCCGTAGGGCGGCCGACCTGGAGCGCGCGTCAGCGACGTTGGTGGTCGGTGAGCCATGCACTGCACCTGCGACGCCCCGTGGGGCAGCCGACTCGGAGTGCGTGTTGGCGACGACCTCGAAGAGGGGGGAGAAGCTACCCGTCTGGCCAAGGGCAGACGTGTCAGACTGGGCAGACAGTTCTGCGCGTATCTGGGCGATGAATCGACCGACAGAAGTGGCGAGAGAGGACGGGGAGGACTTCTCGACCGTGAACGACTCCGAAGCGTCGCATGGCCACTGCTTGGAGGCGAGGGGGACAGAGAACGCGGAGGTTGCGACACTAGCAGAGGCCTCGGTGCCACCTGGGCGCCGTCGAGGCGTGCCATCACGCGAGGCGCATAGCGCGGGGCGCGTGTCAGCTGAACGCGCGCCGGAGACCGCATGGGTACCCCAGTGCGTGATAGCGCTGATCGTGAACGACTCTGAGGCGTTGCATGCCCACTGCTCAGAGGCGAGGGGGACAGAGGACGCGGAGATCGTGTCACTAGCAGAGGTCTAGGCGTGCCAAGACGCGGGGCACAAAGCGCGGAGCGTGTGTCAGCTGAACGCGCGCCGGAGACCGCACCAGCGCCCCAGTGCGTGATAGCGCTGACAGAACAGAGAGCGTCCTCCGGCCTGGGCCGGGGCTCATTGTGAAACATTGCCCCAGAGGGGCGGTAGCGTGTGTGCGGAGTGCTTGTGAACAAGGCAAACTCAGCGCCCCGTAAGGGGGTGAGATCAGAGAGGACCGCCGAAGCGGGGTGGAACGCTCCGAGCTGGGGACTGCAGAGCGAGGACCCGGGCCTTTGAGAGCACACAGAGGCGTAGCAGTCAGTGGATGGCGATCGCATGACATGCTCTGCCGCGCACACGCGATCGCATCAGGATCGCTGTGGCCTGTTACGCCGCTCCCGGCTAGCCGGACGGTTGGCGGGAGCTGGGCGCCCGCGGGAGCTGGGCGCCCGCGTGAGCGGGAGCGCTGCCAAGTGGGTTGCGACCCAGTAGCCGGCTGTGGCGCGGCTTTGGGCGCGTCCGCCTTCTTCTTCTGTTGCGTCCGTTGAGGCGTACGAGCACGCGTCTGAGGAGCAGCGGGAGCGGTCGAGTGAGGCGGAGCACGCTTAGGAAGCACGGGTTGCAGGGCCTGAGCCGCCGACTTCGTCTTCTCTAAGCGGTCGCGCTGTAGTTCCAGCGCTTGGCCAAACAGAGCATCGGCGGAGATGGGAGTATTCAGGAGATGCTTCTTCTCCTTCTCTGGCATAGAGGAGAGGTTTAGCCAGAGATGCCTGTCAAGGACAATCAAAGAGCCAAGGGAGCGCCCGTCGGCTTTAATGGCCGCCCGGATAGCCAGCGAAGTGAGAGCGGTGATTCTGCGCAGCTGATGGACGGTTAGGTCCGAGTGCTGCGTAGTCAGATCTGCCACCAGTTCCTCAGCCAAAGAGGAGAGGAGAAAGGCGGTATTCATCGCCCTTATCGCCTGGCCTGTACAGATGAAGGCCTTGGAGGCGAGCTTCTCCGTGTGTTGACACGGCTTGGAGGGGAGCTCGGGAGGCGAAGTCCAGGTGGTGGCAGAAGCTGGTGCTAAACAGCCAGCGACCGCATCTTCAACACGAGGAAGCTGTAAGAGGCCAATGGCGCCCGCACCGTCCATCGCGTAGAACGCCGTGTGTCCCTGGATAGGGGCAATGGCGGCGTAGGGAGCCTCCCAGGAGCCCTGCGCGTCAGCCACAACCGTGGGGTGAGCAGGGAGAGGGAGAGCATCCGGAGAGGGAAGCGTGCCGGAAAAGGGGTCGAAACGCCCTTCCAGATAGCGCTGAGGCGGAGGCAGGCCTAGCCTGCTAGCCGCCTGTGTAGCCAACGAAGCTAGCTCAGAAGCTAACTGGGCGGCGTGGGTCTTCACTATCGGTGGCATATCTTCGACAGTAGCGCCTTGAGCGGAGAGGAAGGAGGACAACTCCTCCTCATCCACGGCCTCGATAACTGGTTCGCCATCGTCGTCGCCCTGAGGCGGCGTGGTAGCCGCGCGGGCAAAGGCAGCGCCGATGGAGCTAGCAGGGCTAGCCTGGTAGGCCGCGGTTAGCTGGCTAGCTGATAGCAAGCTAGCCGCTGAGAAGCTAACCGACGGCCGAGTAGCCACTGAAGACCGATCGATAAGCCCAACCGGGTGCGGGGACGCCGGGGAAACATCGATAGACTGGCGGGTAACGAGAGCACTAGTGCCAGCGGGGGAAGAGCCCGCCCCTGTAACACCAGTGGAACCCACGAAGAATGCCGCTCTGTTGGCGATAGCCGTAGGGGAGAGGCGTTCACAAGCCGAGCAAAGATCTGGCCGCGAAAAGGTGAGCATAGCATGCTCGCTCCCCATGCAGATAAAACAGATAGCATGGCGGTCGGAGATCGCCATCGGACGGTCACAATCGGTGCATAGACGAGTAGCCATCTTGCGTCTCGGGGTACCAGAAGTCAGGGACCGGCGTGAGCACTTTGAGCAAGACGGAATCCCTCGGAGAGCTTTGAAAAAAGCTTTTGTGGTGGGCTTTCAAAAAAGCCATTGGGTTTTAGAAATATTTGCAAGAGCAAACGAAAAGACGACTCAGAAACACACGCAGTAAGCGAGGTGAAAGAGGCAAAGAGGACCTGAAGCGTATGCGCAGTCAATATATAGACTTTCTGATGTCACGCAGGGCTGTCTAAGTAGTTGCCTGCGCGCGTCAGTGCGCTTACTGCCCTTTTTTCAAAGGGTTGGTTTAAAATGACTTCAGAAAAGCAGGAGATGATAGGCATCATCCACTCGTACGTTTCGGCTTCGAAACGAAAGAGAACTGCAACAAAAAAGTAAAGTAATTTCACTGACCCAACCCAAACACTCATTACAAACTGAAATGAAAATGAAAATTTAATTTGTAATCGGTCACAGGAGGAATTTGAATTAGCATGCCTTTGAACTATTTACTCATTAAGTGCAGTTACAAAGGAATAGTGAAAAACTCAGTGGAATAAGGTGTATATTACCCAATGCAGCAGACTGCAGGAATACCAAAATGGAGAGCATTCCTTTGGAAAAACGGAGGGACACCTGTCAGATACTCACCATGTGTTTAGGGTTATTCATCCACAGCAGAATCACTTCAGAGAATTTAACCATTTAGTGGCTCTCCTCTGGCACCCTGGCATTTAGGGGATAAAGGTTTGCGTTAACGCGTCGTCTGAAGAGGTAGGAAAGAGCAGGATAAGGTTTAAAGGGATCTGAGGATCAAGAATCACACCACTGAGATGTGCGCCTCAGATTACTGATGGTCAGCAAATGGACTTGTGGCCATTTGAGAGGACAAAGAGCACGGCTGCATGTCTCACTAGTTTCAGCCAGCAGCCCCGTCGTGCATCTCTGTTTTGACAAGCCAACGACCTTTGCTGTTGTTATAGATTACATTCATTTCCTGAGGACTTGTCAGCCTCTCTTGGGACTAGACTCTAGTGTGTGTGTGTGTGTGTATTGTGTAAGTGCTTGCACAATTATGTAATCACCCGCAGTGTTCTTTATCCGCACATAAGGTCCTTCACAAGATCTAACAAAAAAAAAATATTCTCAAAAAATTATAATTGTTTTCAATATTGTCTGTGGGTTGCCACATTGTTTGAAAATCATGAATATACTACAGAACAAAACAGTTTAATTAAAAACAATGTGTGGCCAAAAATTTATTTAATGTTCCTGTTAATTATTTTCATGTTAATTTCATGTCCTATATTTTCATAATTGATATCATTCACTGAATGGATGACCATAGATATATAGATAGATCATTGTAGATTTATGTTTTCGTTTCTGTTAATGACTGAATAGCCCAATGAGAGGTGGTCTGTTATATCAGCAAAAATACCAGTGTTTGTCACTCATTCGCACTCTCCTCTTCACTTCTGTATTACTGCGCAATCGAATTATATGAATCAATAAATGGTCTGCCATAGCCCATCTCGATCAGCAAAGCAGCGTGTAGCGTTGCCTGGCAACCACTCTCCAAAAGGAACTATATGTATTGGCAAAAGAATGGTTATTACAATACACTATTTTATTTTTTAAAGTATATGCGATGAAATCTTATAAACAATGTACTTAAACAGTTTTTGATAAGCAAAAAGCCACTCGAGTCTGTGCGTATACGCTGGTTTTAGAACAGCTGAGGGGTTTAACGGCAACACCCCTCAGCTGTTCTAAAACCAGCATATATGCACGGCCTCTGATAGTTTCTGATAGATCAAAATGAACATAAACCAGCAGGTTAAAATAGCGGTTAATGTATCAGTTGCTTGACAAGTAAGGACCATGAACGATTTTGATCGTTTTTTTACCTGCCAATTATGAGCTTTAATTCATAAATCAATCCAGAACTGGTCTATTTCCTAAAAACTTCGTTTAGCAGTTAGTTAGCACTGTTTTCATTCAGACTGATGTCACGCTCTGCTGCTCTCTCCCTTCAACCGGAGTGGTCGGTGTGCGCTCTGAACACGCTTTAAACACTCACAAAAATTTTAAAGGAGAGTGTAGGCTACTCAGAGAGCTCGGAGTGTCAGTTTACGAACGCACCCTCCGTAAAAAAAACAATTTACGTTCTGGAGGCTTGTGAATGGTGTTTAACATTTATGCATGTACACCACGTATGGGCCGCATGTGGCCTGCGGGCCACCTATTGAACAGGCCTGTGCTAAAGTATTTGCTATCTTTTACCTTACCTAATAATATGCATGTAATGTAATGTAATGTAGTTAACTAGAGTATTTTAGGTATATATTCTCTATGCATATAGTACATACCCACATCCCTAATAGATAGATACAGAGAAATAGGTTATCTAGATACTGTACATAAAAGCACTAAGGACTACCCAATGACTTATTCCTGTTTATGTGGAGGTATTCCGTCATCACTCTTACTCCCTTGTGCCTTGTGGCAGCCTATTAGAGACAGCAGAAACAGCGTGATCAGTCCAGCCAGGCTCTGGCATGCTGCCTTTTGTAGTGTGTCATTCTGCTGGAGCCAGGCTCTCTCTGGGCGCTCAGTCAGACAGCGGTGGGACGACGGGGGCAGAAAACATGCTCACAGGGGTAATGGATATTTACATGGGGAGGATAAATAGTTTGCTCACATCGCCTCAGCTCTTGTCACAGACGTTAGATTGCTGAAAGGAAACAGGTGTCTGTTTTTGACAGGAGATGGTTGTGTGTGTGTGTGTCTGTGTGCCTGTTCGTGAGGAAGAGGCCAATGCAGTGTGTCGAAGCAAAGTGGGAATGATCCCACTCAGAGCTGCAGCAAAAGCAGGAAATTAGGTGTGAGGGGGGAAATTAAAGCAAACGAGGAAATAGATCCCAAGGTAGGATCACTCCATATTAAACAGTTGGAAGTAGCTTCTCTAAAATTACTAATTGTGGAAAATCAAATATATAGCCCAGATTTTTGAATATAGGGCTAAACTTTATTGGCTAGCTGATACTCATGTGGTTTAGTGCTTCTGTGTAAAGCTGTTTCTGGAAAACGTAAATCAGGTGTTTTTTTTTACTCTTCTAATTAAAGCCTATTCAGTCCTTATAATCTAGGTCAAGTACATCTTTAATGCAGGCATTAGCAAGCCGGTATCTGAAGAGTTCTTGTCTACTGGCCCACGATTTTAGAGGATACAATCAGTGAAAGTGCACAGATAAATGTTATATATGAAAGCTTTTTGGAATCTGTAAGCGCCCATGATAGAACCCCATTCATTCTGCAATACTCTGTTTCTTTCTGTTCCTCAGAGGACATTTGTTGTTGTGTATCGATTGTAGTTTGAGTCTCCCTGTGGTTTCATCAATGAGACCCTATTCCTCAGAGCGTGTTCCAGGACCCTCCTGCTTGGACACCGTTCCGGCTGAGTCTTCCTGTCAATCACGACCGTTGCCCCCGGAGACAATGACGAGCCATCATGGCAGAGGCACTCTGTCAGTGGCAAATCTCAATTTCTCATGTCACGCTCCACATCAAATGGGCCCGATCAAACATCAAACGCATCCTAAATATTAATGCACCCGGTGCGACTTAAACTGATCGGACCTTGTGTGGAGCAACCCCGTGTTCTGACTCCACAACGAGGACACACGTAGTGTGTCTGCACACCCAGCGGGTGGAATCTAACTTACAGGGTCCCCAGTGGCCCGACTTTGCTGCCTTTATCACACGGATAATTATGTCATTAAATGATAACGCCACCTCCCTCTATGCAAAACTAAATAGATGTGTTGCATTGTTGACGCCACCCAAGTATGGATTTAGTGTCTGTGTTGATTGAAAAAATATAAAGTACATCCTAATTCAGATATTTTCCACAGGCAGGCTGAACATAAAAATCTAGTGTCTGTGGGTGGGAATAAACACTCAAGCTGCCATTAAATACAGCTAGAATTTCCTCAAAATGCATTTCCTGCAATCGCCATGGGTAATTTCATGCTTCTTTGTTTAATCTATGCCGTTTATACTGTACATTAAACCAAGATATATGGGTTATTTTATAATTACACTGACTTAAGAATATCCACAGCTGCTTACATGGCTAAGACTACATGAGTGGGAGGACTTCAGTGAAGTCAGACATCCTCTCTCCTCACAGTGTCAGTTTTGATCACCTCACCCATCTCTAGGGCTGCCTCTGCAGGTACTGACAGGAGCTGAGGATACACAGCAACTGAGATTATGGTAGTAGCATTGGCCGAGGTAGTTGCATGGATAAATTAGTGTACTGTATACAGAATCCGTGCTCTCTGTATAGAGGTGACTGAAATGCAGCTTCAGGGAGCGAAAGTCCCGCTCCTTCACACTGGTGATTACATTAATTAGCTGATCTACCTGGCTAAACAATTGTCCTATTTATAATTAGCTGTTGTAAGTGTATGGAAAGGGAGATGTTGTAAGACATTTACTATCTGAAGCGGAACTTTTCCACTTTTCCACCTCTTCTCCTGTAGGTAACGTGGGACAGAAATGTCTGAAAAATCTAACATTTTATAAAAGGAAAAGGACACTCACATTGATCACATCTGACAGGATATTCAGGGAAGCGATCACTAGAAATGGCAGCCTCTTACCTAAAACAGACCAATGCCAAAATCCTGTCACGTACTATGATGAGTCTTCAGCACTCACTTTGCACAACAGAGAGTTCAGTCAGTCTCTTTTTCTCTCTCAAGGTTTAAGACATTTGAAGGTCCATGTCAGTGCATGTTGGAGCCTAAAAAGCAAACATACATATCACCTTCTAGTGTCTGGAGGTTTAGATTTCTGTTTCACTTTTCTTGTATAATTTAACATGGTAACACTAGTAGGGCATTAGAGAGTGTAGATGTCTGACAAAGCCAGAAGTCATATTGCTGTAGGAAAGAAAACTAAACCTAACTCTCCCCTTAGCCAAAGCTGATGTAGCACCTTTCCACCATGAAGAGCATATGCATATAACTATATCACAGTGTTTCATAAATTGGCATTGTTAAATTGTCATCTGTCACTGACTCATTCTCTCTCCACTTCAAGCTACTGTAGTGTGTAGGGAGCGTTCTGGTGCGTAATGACTGCATCACCCAGGTTAGTGCAAAACCATGTGGATCCTTTGAAATATGCTATATAAATACTGTACAAATTTACACAGCTGACTTCTGATTCTGTGTTTTTGTCTGAAAAGAGAAAGAAAAAAAGCTCACCAAATCGGTTAGAAAAGTTTGAAAACAACTAAGCGACTAGGCTGTTCTGTTAAGCTAGAGAGTTTATTTCAGTTCCTGTATTCTGTATGCATTGTGTTTTTGTTTTTCTGGTTTAATAGGTCTACCAAACCCCAATGCAGTTGATGAATGTCAGAGCAGCAACAGCCTCAGTATAATGAACCCTACTGACAAGTTGCATCTGAACCCATCAACTTGATGGAAATGTTCTGATTCTGTAATCATGTGTTATTTTCCCAACAAATTCAAAGGTTAAACCCATTCAATAATTCTGCTTAAGTTAACCCTCATTACCCCAAATCGCTTGTGGCACTTTATCTTTTGGTCTAAGGGGAAAGCGCTAACACAACACTTGAATGTTATTGGTAATTATGATCCAAAAGATAAAACTGGGTTCCTAGCTGTTCTTCACCTTCAGCGTAATGCAACACATATTGTGTGTGTGTGTGTGTGTGTCCTGGTGAGTGGTTTATGTTTCTGTTTTTATTAGTCAGATTTTGTTATAGATTTTTAAAAATACACGTATTCCAGGAAAGTATCGATCACTGGATGAACTAAAACCATAAAGGGTTTGGTTACTCAATACATGAGGAAAAACAGCCCCATATTACTCATTACTGTAAGCAATGCATTACATTTTTGAACATCAGATTCATTCTTTCCGCATGATACTACTTCATCTCTGTGGTCATTTGGAAGTTCACCACCTGACATATATAATTACATGTCATGCATGTCATTGCATGCTTGCAAATCTAATTAGATTAGATATCAATTTAGATTAGTAGATATTATTTAGATTAATAGATATTATTTTGTCAATTTCGCAAGATGCCTGAAGAGAGACTATTTTTATAACGTGTCTACTGTATGTTTTTATTACTGTATATACCTTTTATATACCTGTATACCTATTTACTTTAAAAGCACTTTAGTCAATGAGCATAATTCAAATATTCTTGATGAATAAAACTGACTTAGCTATGCTGATGTAAGCATTTTTATGTTCTCTGTACACCTACTGGTATTGTGTAGATTTACTGTGCATCTCTGCTGTGTTTTACTGTGCCTCTCTCCTCTCCTGTGACCTCTGATCTTCACACCCAGTACAGTATATTTCAGCCTCATTAAAGACTCCATCCAGGCTTTGTCCCTACAATATCTTCTGCATTTGAACACAGAGGCAGAGCTGAGAAAACTTCAGCCTTTGAAAATTGAACATACCTCACAAGCTGGTGGACCTGTGAGAGGTGGTGTTAAAAAAAAAAAAAAAACTGTGCTGTGTTGTTTCTGTGAACAAGCGCCTTATGCCACTGGATAGTGCGGATGCATTTAATGTGATTTATTGTCTACTACCTCCCACTGTGCTCTGCCTGCACAAAAGTGTCTTGAATTCAAACTCGAATTGGCAACCCTGGCAATGCAGCTATACATCACCACTGTCAGCTTTTATTATTGAAATTGTACCTTGATGGGCACTGCAACTGTATGACTTTGGCTCCGGACAGCTTCTCTGTAAAATACAATGACAACCACGCCTTGTAAGTGCTATTTCAAACATCTCACATCTTGGCTGGGCTATCTCAGGTTATTGACATTATTGCTAGTCGTCGCGGTCTCATTGAAATGATCATGCTCAGTGCTTTTTAATTAGGCTTGCAAAAGAGGCCCCGGCATAAGGCTGTTTGCAGCTTGCAACATTTCTTAAGGGCCTTTAGTCATTAAAGCAGGCATATGGTGCCTCTAACACGCCGGCTTTATTCCCCTCTCATTAACCTGTTTATAAATCTCCTTAAAGGGCCCTGAGTTGGAGACAGGTGGGCAGAGGTGTAGGTGCCAAGTAATGTCTAATCAGATCCTGGCTTCCTGAGACAAAATGTAAATACAAGTCCAATTATCTTGGCTATCTGCTAGTGATATAAATCTGAATGTCACTTCCATATATCCTCCTAGAGCAATTGAGGCATCAGGGTTTTAAAAAAATGTGCTAAATAATTCAGTGGTGAAATGTACTGTATAAACACAGACAGCTGTTTCAGCAGCAGGTATACATGCTAGCAAAGCAATGTTTTCATGATTCTGATACTTTGATGAAGATGTAATTTGATCCAGCCAGATGCAAAATGTCCCCGTCCCCGGTTTTAAATATAGATGCTTTACATTAACATCTATATTGATGTATTTCTTGTTTGTTTCAGTGTAATGCCCTCTTCCATTTAGTCCTTATTTTGATTGCGCACACTCTTACCTCTTTAGGTGATATAAAGAAAAAAATAACAATCCTGTCAGATAAACTTGCAATTTTATGTGCCAAAGAAAAGCCTTAAAGTGATGATATTTTTCACAGATTCTTATTTCAGTATCAGAAACACCATAAGTGCTTTGTCCAAATCAAGCGTGAAAGAGTATTAGTTTTAAAAGGCCAACCAGTGTACCAAATTTTATATTATCTTAGGCCCAATCTCCTTCCATCTGAACTGTCAGAGGGGTTCATAGCATAGACAGAGACAGTTGATGGACCGAGACAATTTATAAGAGGCTTCTTCCTGTATCAATATGACGGAGGGTTTGAAGCTGCCACACCATTTTAGAAGACCAGTAGTGGACTGAGCTCTGTCAAAGCTCAGTCACGAGGAAATTCAGTTTCCTCTTCATACACCCCTGTATTCCCCTGCTCACAATGAGCAGATGAACACTGTTAGTCTAAAAAATATATATTTTAAGTTAATTAAATGAAGAAAACAAACTTGCAGTCAGGAGTGTCCTGTCTGAGTTCTACCTAGCAAGTAGAGCATATTAGCAGTCTCAATAAAATTCCACCTTCCTGGACAACACTAATTCTACTAGTAACTAAGATGTTTACTCTAATATGTTTACTCAGTGGTTTGGTGTTAGATGTACAACTATTAAGTACAAATTTACCCCTTTTAATCCATGTCATGTAACACAGAATCAGGACATGGCAAAAAAACTAAAATACCTAAATCAATCAACAAATTACAAAAAAATAGATGACATAACATACTTAACTAACTTAATACACTAAGTATAAAATAAAGAGATGGGTCTTTAATCTTCTTTTTAAAATCTCTAAGGTGTCAGAAGAACGTATGACTCCATCCAATGCATTCAACCACTGAGGTACCACAAAAGAAAAGAGACTTGACTGAGACATTTTTTGTTCAACATGGCATCATTAGATAAGCAAAATGGTCTGTAAGGAGTTGGTTGGCTTAGATTGGAATAGAATATGGCAGCCCTAGTAAGACTGCTGAATGCCAGTGCAAGACATCTGAATTGAATTGGCTAGATAAAATAAGAAAGCTAATGTAGGGGAACTAATAACTGAGTGATAGATGTTCTTTTAGGTAAGGCCAGAATCAAATGCATCGCTGCATTCCAAACCATCTCCAAAGGTTTCATTGCACATGCATTTGTATTAGAGGCTGTGTATGTGATGCTGTATGAGATAAAGTCTGAGCTTCTTGATATTTTACAGTGTGTGGCTATAAGATTGGGTATCCACAGTAATATGTTCAGATAAAGTAAATGACAACACTAAATTACGTGCCAACAAATCGTTTCAGATACTTAAGTATCTTCGGTTCTCTGAACGAAAAGCCGAAAACGGATATAATGGATAATGCATGCTTCATGCTTTATTCCGCTGAATTTAACTAACACCAACCCTTTGAAAAAAAGGGCAGCAAGCGTCTGCGTCAACGCGCGAGCTGGCAGCGCTAGGCTCAGCGTGACGTCAGAAAGGTTATAATAACCCCTGCTTGCTTAAGCTCTGCCTCTTTTGCCATGCGCACCTGCGCCGGCACTTGAGGCCAAAAGCTATCTGTTTTCGGCTTTTCGTTCAGAGAACCGAAGATACTTAAGTATCTGAAACGCTCTCTTTCACTTCTAGCCGAAAACGGATATAATGGATCACTACAACCAAGCCTCAAGTGCCCCCTACGAAGGGTCCGAGGTGGGAGGATCTACAGGCAAAGGCCGAAGAGGTGCAGAGAGCACGCTCTCAGCCACGGCAGGTCTGGTGACGTCCAGCGCGTAAAAACGCGCAAAGGTATTGCCAGACGCCCAAGAAGCGCTATGGCAGATATCCTGAATAGGGACGCCTTTCCAAAAAACCCATGAGGCTGCCACTCCACGAGTAGAGTGGGCTCTCACATAGTCAGGCGGGGGAACACCTGCCGCCTCATATGCAAGCTTAATAGCCTCGGTAAGCCAATGAGATAAGCGCTGAATAGACAAAGGCTGACCCAGTGCACGCTCCCCATGGCAGATGAACAACTGATTTGTCTTTCTCACCTCCTGCGTGCGCGACAGGTACGCACGCAACGTCCTGACAGGACACAGTGAAGTGGGCACGGTCCCACCTGACTCAGGTAGAGCCGACAGCTCGATAACCCTTGAACGGGGATCCGTGGAAAGCACTTTATATCGCGAAAAGGGGTTAGGACGCAGAGTGACTCTGGCGTCCCCCTGCGCAAACTCTAAACAATCAGGGCTCACTGAGAGGGCAGTTAAATCACTGACACGCTTAACAGACACTAGCGCCAGCAGCAAAGCGCTCTTTAGCGAGAGCAGTTTCAGACTGATACCCGTTAAGGGGGTAAAAGGCGCGTTAGCCAAGCCCCGCAAGACTGTAGCCAGGTCCCAAGAGGGGGCAGAACGTGCAGTGCAGGGACGAAGCCGCCTGATGCCCTTCATGAAGCGCGAAACGAGAGGATGCGCACCAGGGGAGATCCCCGCATAGCCTAGGTGGCAAGCGGAGATAGCCGCGAGATAAACCTTCAGTGTGGAGGGCGCGCGCCCCTGATCAAACAAGTGTTGTAGAAAGGCAAGCACATCGGAAACAGAACAAACGAGTGGGTCACACCCTTTGTCTGTGCACCACGCGCTGAAAACACGCCATTTCAGAGTGTACATAGCCCTAGTAGAAGGGGCTCTGGCGCTCTGAATAGTTTCCACCACAGCGGCGGTTAGACCGTGTTCCAAGAGGCGCGCCCGTTCAGGGGCCAAGCCGTCAGTCTCCAAGACTCCGGGCGCGGGTGCCACACGCCCCCGCGCCCCTGAGTGAGGAGGTCCCTCACTGGTAGGGTCCAAGGCTGGCCGTCCAGCATCGAGATCAGGTCCGCGAATCAGATCTGCGATAGCCAGCGCGGGGCGATCAGAATCACTCTGTGCGCTCCCGATCTGATCCTGGTCAGGACCTGACGCAGGAGAGGAAGCGGGGGGAATGCGTACAGTAAAACGCGAGGCCAACGGTGTGCCAACGCGTCCACGCCCAGGCGCGGGCGGCCCGACCCCAGTGAGTACCACAAGGGGCACTGAGAGTTCTCCCTCGAGGCGAACAGGTCCACCTGGGCCTGGCCGAACCGAGGCCATAGCTGGCGGACTATCGCCGGACAGAGGCGCCAGTCCGTAGCGCGCGGAACGCCCCTGGAGAGGAGGTCCGCGCCCGCATTGCGCACCCCCGGCAGGTGAGTCGCACTGACTGAGAGGAAGTGCTGAGAGGCCCATCTGAGAATCTTGGATGCCAGCTGCGTCAGGTCTATCGACCGCACGCCCCCCTGGCGATTCAAATAGGCTACAACGGTAGTGTTGTCGGTGCGCACAAGAACATGCTCCCCTCCCCAGGAGGGGGAGGAATTCCTTTAGCGCATGAAAAACAGCCAGCAGCTCCAGTAGGTTGATATGGTGTCTCCTGGAGGCCACACTCCAATCTCCCCTGGCTGAGCGGCCGTGGCAAATGGCGCCCCAGCCTGTCATGGATGCGTTGGTGGTAACCACACGTCTGTGGGTCACCGCACCGAGCGCACCGCCCTTGGAGAAAGCTGTCGGTTTTCGCCAGTGTGCCAGGGCTATCCACATGCGCCTGGAGACGGTGACAACACGCTTGGGGTCCAACCTGGAGGAGATGCCCATCCGCGCCAAGCTGTGCTGTAGCGGGCGTAAATGGAGACGCCCGAGAGGCTCTGCGCCCCCGGCTGCACATAAGAGCCCCGTCAGTCGAAAACACTGTCTTGACGTGATGCGGGCTCCCAGTCTGAAAAGGCGGAAACAATTCTTCACATCCGCGAGCCTCTTGTTGGTGAGCGTCGCTCTCATACAGCGAGAGTTGAGTCTCACGCCCAAGAATTCGACATCCTGAGAAGGGGAGAGCATGCACTTCGGGAGGTTCACCGCAAACCCCAGGGTGTGCAGGTGACGTAGCGCAAAGTGAATGTGCGACGAGAGAAGCTGGCTGGTCTCTGCCAGTAGCAACCAGTCGTCCAGGTAGTTCAAAAGCCTGATCCCCTGAGCGCGTAGGGGGGCGATGGCCGCCTCCACGCACTTCGTGAAGCATCGGGGCGCGAGAGAGAGGCCGAAAGGTAAAACTGCATATTCGTACGCCACGCCTTCGAAGGCGAAGCGCAAGAATCGTCTGTGCCTGGGAATTATGCCTATGTGGAAATAGGCATCTCTCAGGTCTATGGAGGCCATGAAATCCCCGACGGATGGCCTGGGCTACCGAGCGCCCCGTCAGCATGTGGAAAGAGAGGCGTTTCAGACGTCTGTTGAGCGCTCTCAGGTCTAAGATAGGGCGAAAAGACCCTGTCTTTTTTGGTACGAGGAAGTAAATACTGTAACGACCGTTGTGCGCGAGGGCTGGGTCCACCGGATGGACCGCGCCCTTGTCTAGAAGCTCTTCTAACTCTTGCCTCAGAACGGGAGCTCTGTCCGGAGGCACTACAGACTGCATAATTCCCGTGAAGGGGGGGGGGAGGTCTGTTGAACTGTAGCTGATAACCTTTCAACACCGTTGAGAGTATCCAGCGAGAACTCGTGCACCTGACCCACGCCTGCTCTAAAAGAGCAGCTTGGGACGGAGGAGACAGAGACAGTCAAAGAGCAATGCTGCCCCCTTGTGGCATAAGGGGGGCTGCAGTAGTGAGGGGCTCCGAGAGTGGACAAAGCGCGCTGCGCGTCTGAAGCGGCTGTGCATGTCTGACGCGTGGCGCCCGCAATGCCACATCGTGTGTAGCGCGCGAGCGACGCGTCGTGTGCACCCGCTCTGCGAGGTGAAAGAGTCTGCGAGCAGACGTCCCCGCCTGCAGACGCCCAGGTGGGCTGATAGACAGAGAGGGTGTCCACCGACCGAAGCCGGGGCTCATTGCCCGGAGAGGGCTTATCGTGAGGGAGTGTGTGCAATGTGCTTGTACAAGTGTTTGTGGAAAACACGTTGTGTCCAACGCCATAGGAGGCGATGGGATCAGAGAGGACCGCCGAAGCGGGTCGTTAACGGGCAGAAACCGCATGACGTCGTCTGCCGCACACACCGGGGCACATCAGGAGCGGTACTGAGGGCGAGGGTCCTTGTAAAAGATGCGGGTGGAGGGCTATGCACGCGGGCAAGCGCGTGCGCGTTGCCATTGCGAACCCTGACGTCCCGAGCTCGGTAGAGCTGCAGGCGTGGAAGGCTCGGACCTCTTCTTCGCCGCTGGAGCAGAAGTGTCAGCGCGCCTGGGCGTGCGTGACTGGCTACTGGGGGCGGGTGCAGGTGGAGTGACCGTCTTCTTAGGTAAAACAGGCTGGAGAGCCTTAGCAGCCGAAAAGCGAGCCAGCCGTCACAGGCGCATCAAGCAGATGTCGTTTGTCTTTCTCACCTATGGAGGTGAGGTTGAGCCACAGGTGGCGGTCAAGAGCGACAAGGGAGCCCAAGGAGCGTCCCTGTGCTTTAACCGCGGCCCGGATGGAGAGGGAGATGAGGTTAGCTGCTCGTCTTATCTGATGGAGGGTCAGGTGAGAGGACTCCGACGTCGTCGCCATGTCCTCCACCAGTTGTTCCACAAGCGAAGAAAGGAGGAAACCGGTGTTAAGCGCCCTCACTGCCTGTGCAGAGCAAATAAAAGCCTTGCTAGCCAGCCTCTCTGTGCGCTGGCACAGCTTAGAAGGGAGCTCCGGAGAAGTCGCCCAGGTGGCCGTTGAAGCTGGCGCCAGGCAGTCTGCCACCACATCTTCGACCGGTGGTAAGCGAATCAGACCCAGGTCATCGGCTCCCGCCATAGCATAGAAGGCCGCCTGGCCCTGAAGGGGCGAGGCGGCTGAGAAGGGAGTCTTCCAGGCAGCAGAGGCGTCCCCTACTATGATGGGATGAGCTGGGAGTGGTCGAGCTTCCGAAGGAGCCTGGATGCCGGTGAATGGGTCAAAATGGCGGCCGGGATCCAGCTGGGGTGGTTCTAGACCTAACCTAGCCGCAGCTAACGTCGCCATCTTCGCTAGCTCACGGGCTAATTTAGCCACGTGAGTGCCACGTGCCTCCGAATGGACACCAGCCAAATCCTCGCCTATTCCTGGCTCACCGAGGAAAGTCGCCATTTCCTCCTCGTCCACTCCCTCCAAGACGAGGTCATCAGACTGAGGTGAAGGAGATCTGGGTGAAAGGGGTTCAGCGTCAGGGATGGTCGTCGCCTGCGTCGGACCCGTGGTGGCTAGCCTACAGTCATTCCCAATTGAGAGTGGCCGCGAGACTCACGTAAAACATGAGTCACGGCATTACAAGATGCGTCACTGCAGCTACCGCCGCTAGGAGGCAGCACAAGACCTCTCTAATGATTGCACAACATTCGGAGAGTTAAGCGGGGCAAGAGACGTTAGTTTACTTCCGTGTTCTATTTTTGCAATATGCAGTTTGGTCTGATATAGTCAATTTTTTATGCTAGAATTACTTTACATTTTTTTACATATATTTTGGACCCTATGGCTTAACAGTCAGCCTGCGCCAAGTAGCAAATCCCCAGCTTTATTAGGAATTCTAACACAAAATACCGATACACCATTTCCAAAGAGACACAGAAAACACGACTGTTCCTTGCCCACAAACACACATGAAAAACGGTCTGACTCCAGCTCTAACACCATGAATCAAGCCTGGATTCTATAAACTAGTTATACAACTAGTTAGCCTATAGGCCTATGTTCATTTGTGTTCGATTTTCGCAATAGGCCTAATGCTTTTGGTCTGTTATGTTTGAGTAGGCCTACGTGAAGAAACTTCGTTTTACCTTCTTTTGAAGCCTCTTCAAAATCCACCGAAAACTACATCCATTAATGAGGATTTAACTGTAGGTTAAATAAAAGTCCTTCTCCTATAAAAACGTCTCTGGCAGAATTTCACCTTCAGCTGAGTTAACGGTGCTGTGACAAATATGCCTATATAAAGAAGGCTTTCTATAATGTCAAAATTCAAAATGCCACGGAAACCAGGAGACTATTCTCAACCTTCAAAACTTTACTCAACCCCCCACCACCACCTCCTGCAACCCATCTGACAGCTGATTCTTTTGCTTCTTTCTTCAATGACAAAGTAGCTGCCATCAGTAGGCAGTTCTCTGAACCAACTGTAAAGGCTACAACTGGACCATATACTAGCGGAAGCACCTCCGATTACAATAGTCCTGCCGCGACATTTCCTTCATTCAAACCACTCACCGAAATGGATGTGTCCAAACTTCTCACTTGCAGCCGTCCTACAACGTGCCCTCTGGACCCGATTCCAACCAACCTCTTGCAATCCATTGCTCCAACTATCACACCAGCTATCACACATGTGATCAACGCTTCACTATCAACAGGAATCTTCCCTTCTGCATTCAAGCATGCTCAGGTAACACCTCTACTCAAAAAACCCTCTCTTGCTCCCGACCAAGTAGGAAACTACAGGCCGGTCTCTCTCCTTCCATTCCTTGCTAAAACTATTGAAAGGGCGGTATTCAAACAGATTACTGAATTCTTGAGCCAACAGAATCTACTCGACCACAACCAATCTGGCTTTAAGAGCGGCCACTCCACTGAAACAGCTCTACTATCTGTGGTTGAAGCCTTAAAAGAAGCCAGAGCGGAATCAAGGTCATCGGTACTCATCCTGCTTGACCTGTCAGCTGCGTTTGATACGGTAAACCACAGTATTCTATTGTCTATACTGTCAAACATGGGCATCAAGGGTGATGCATACTGCTGGTTCGAATCCTACCTCACTGGGCGACTGTTCAAAGTGTCCTGGCTAGGACACACCTCTGCGCCTTACCACCTTGCTACTGGAGTACCCCAAGGATCTGTGTTGGGCCCCCTTCTTTTCTCCATCTATACCACTTCTGTGGGCCAAATCATCCGCCAGCACGGCTTCTCTTACCACTGCTATGCCGATGATACCCAGCTCTATCTGTCATTCTCACCCGATGACCCAACCATCCAAACGCGAATCTCGGATTGCCTCTCTGACATCTCTGCATGGATGCAAGACCATCATCTCCAGCTGAACCTCTCAAAAACCGAGCTGCTGGTCCTCCCAGCTAAACCAACTATTCACCACAACATTTGCATCAACTCTGGCTCCTTGTCTCTTGCTCCCTCACGGGTAGCCAGGAACCTAGGTGTTATGATTGACGACCAGCTAACCTTCAATGACCATGTTGCTTCTGTTGCCCGGGCCTGCCGCTTCGCACTATTCAATATCAAAAAGATCAGACCATACCTAACTCAACAAGCCTCCCAATTGCTGGTTCAAACTATGGTCCTCTCACGCCTTGACTACTGCAATGCCCTTCTGGCAGGACTTCCTGCCTGTGCCGTCAAGCCACTTCAGATGATCCAAAATGCTGCGGCGCGTCTCATCTTCAATCAGCCGAAGAGGACGCATGTCACCCCTCTGCTAATCGAGCTCCACTGGTTGCCTCTGGCGGCTCGCATCAAATTCAAATCACTGATGCTGACTTACAAAGTGCTTAGAGGATCTGCCCCTTTTTATCTAAGCGCTCTCATAAAAGCTCAAGCTACCCCCCGACAACTCCGGTCCTCCAATGACTGTCGACTGGCAGTCCCGGCACCTCGCCCAAGGCAATCCAGACTCTTCTCATGTGTCGTCCCATGCTGGTGGAATGACCTACCAAAAACAATCAGAACAGGGCCATCTCTGGAGGCCTTCAAAAAGCTCTTAAAGACCCAGCTATTCAGAGAACATCTTCTATCCTAGCACTAAAATGAACTGAAGCACTATTCCCTAGCACTATGCTCCTTAAGGTTTCTGCTATGTAGCTTGATTGTTATCCTCGTTTTGTAAGTCGCTTTGGATAAAAGCGTCTGCTAAATGCATAAATGTAAATAAATGTAAATAATGTATTTATATTATCTGTCTGCTTTTTAACAGAATAAGTTAATGTTACAACATGTAGAACACAGCAATTTATATAGAAGACCAGAACTGCTTTCGTTTTAATACACTGCCATCACCTAGAATCCTTGAAGTATCTTTGCTGTAGGTAATCAACAACAATGGAATTCCTTTTGATGGCTACCAGGATTTTCTTTAGTTTTTAAGAGATAAACTAGTTAAGAATAGAAGAATAGAATACAATAGCTCTCACAGCTCACAGCACACACAGCTGCACACATCCTACACATAGCTGTCAGCAACCCTGAAAGGGCGGCTTTTGTGAAATACCCCCACAGGTAAGTAATCTTTTGTTTCTCTATCCATGAATGGTGAAGCACTGCTATAAATTACACACACACAAATGGCCGCTGTACCTTCACTTTGCTTTTCTGCCATGTGTTGCTGTGAAATGTGAACTATAAATTCTATGAAGTCTTAGAAAGGCCACACTAACTTAGTCCACATATCTGTAGCACTTTCACATTTCGCAAGAGACTGGCAGTGGGGTCGTCTGGCAGTGACCCTTGTGCTATGGAGAAGGCAGAGATTTACAGTGAGGCTCGCAGTGTGCAAAAACTACACTCTCTTCTCTCTCACTTTCACACACACACACACACACACACACACACACACACACACACACACACTTTTAATAGTTTTATTTGGATCTCGTTATATGGAAATTGTTAAAGATCCATATATTGGTGGAAGTATTTTCATAGTATTTCACACACAAACACACATACACATGCACATCCCATCTCCTCTCCTCCTCCTCTCCAAAGCTCCAAGACTTTCATTGTTTCCCACACACCAGGAGTAAAAAAAACACTTTGATCCCTGCACCCCTTCTTAAAACAAAAACTGAGATTCCTCTCTGTCCTGCATGCTAAGTAAGGTACCTCTGAAGGGGATAACGAATACAGAGTGGCAGGCAAGGAGCCAGATAGGTGTTAGGTAAAGCACCTGTACGTCCATCACATGCTAAATTTTGTATGCAAGTGGCAAGGATGCTGCAAGCCTTGCAGTTTTCCTACAGGCGGTCAAAAAGGTTGAGCTGAATGACTTGAACTGTTTGACCTTAATTAAAGTGAAGATTCACACCTTGGCCCACTGTATTCTGAGCAGCTTATGCTCATTTTGCTGTGACATTGACACAACACTGACCACCTGTTTGAATACAAATAAGTAACAACTTGTCAACTTTGTGACATCCTCAAAATTGCTTTGAAGACAGCTTTCATGATATGGTGGATTTACATACATAATGAGATTACAACAGGCAACCTTTAGCCAGGTTTGAACCAGACTTGTATTTCCTTTCCTTTTAATTTTGTTGAGATAGAAGTAGTTACAGTGACAGAATAGTGTTTTCAACAGACACTAGAAGGAATGGATGGGTGGATGGATGGATATATAGATAGATTCATGATGTCAATATGTTAACTAGTCCTATTACAAATGCACTGCCAACATGTAGAGGTTTACATCCCACACAAACACAACATTTCTCTTTCAGTACTGAATTAGCCTACATTTTCTTTTCTTTTAGTCTTAAATTTGTCACTCAAAAGACACAACACTGACGATATCACTGCCTCTTGCAAACCTCATGCCTGTAGTAGGGAGATAACAGACTCTTTCTTAATGTAATTAGTACAAACAGTTGATCAGTGTTGAATGTATTTTATATCATTTTACTTTGTCAGTGTACATTGTACACTGTCAGAGGGTTATCGTTGCATTGGGGGTTATCATTACATTGATTGATTTCCTGCTGTTGTTCATATGGCCTGAAAACTTAGCTGAGTTGAGAACTAGGGTTGCCCCAGACTTCTTCAGTTAATATATTGTATTTAGTGCAATAACCTCCCGGATGCAAACCCATAATGGCTAAGCCACTAGGTAAAGTAGACCCTCCGTGTAAAGCCAAGCATGTCATTAAAACATGGTAAAGGTTTTCTCTGCTAACACATCTTCTAAGTCTAGGGCCAGTTAGGAAGGGCCGGGGAGAGAGAGTCAACAGGGAACTCCTAATGAGTCTCTAAAATAAGTTGAACTCACAGTATGGTGGTGGTGTGATTGATGTTCTGTGACGGTGGGGAGAAGCCATTACGTGACAGGGGATTAATTTTGACTGAAGCAAAAAAAAAAAAAAAAAGTGTTTGCAACTGTATGATATGAAAGTTAGCTGACTGTAGTTTTTGTGAAGAAGAGTGCTGATTTATAACATTTGATGGTGATTTAGATTAGAAACTGCATAAAGTTTTTAGGACTGATTTATTTCCTCAGATTTACAGTCACTAATCCAACCGAGGTAAATAAACTTGATGAAATTAAATAATAAACAGGAGCATGAAAAAGAAGGAGATAACCTTTACAAGTGAGTTATGATAAAAAAAAGTGATCCTCTTCCTATACATAGGTTGTGTACACACATAAAAAACACACAAATGGAGTAAATTCTAGTCTCAAACTAATGGCCAACAATTAAATGACTTGTGAAAATGACAATGACTTGGGTCAGTTTCTAGACCTTCTTACTGAAAGTAAAAAATCACAGCAATATTTACTGACATCATCTGGTAATTATTCCTGACTTGGGCACATTCAGATGGGACTAAAATCTAAAAACTCCCATCCGAATAGACCTGTAGTCCATTGCTTACTGCTGATTACTATATCAGCATATAATGGCCACATTTCCATTTGTCAGATTGCATAAAATGATTAGACAAAGTAGGAAAAAAACTACGCTCGGATAATGAAATACAGAACTCGTCTTCATTTTTCTTAATTTCCATACATGAAATAATGGCAAATGTTTTTGTTTCTTGCTGTGACAGTCTGCAAGTACATGTTTGCTCATGTGAGAGGAATGCAAATGTGCTTGATTACAGTGCACAGACAAAATAGAGATCAGAGACCACCAATAAATATGCAAGTGCTTGTTTTTCACTTCCTAAAGAGTTAAACTGCTTGTTTTCTCTTTGATTTTAACAGCATAATTCTTCTGTGTTTTTGTTTTGCTTCTTTTCTGTGTGAGATGTAATTCCACACATGAAAGCGCTGCGTCCCTAATGTCTGCCGATCCTGGATTGTGCACTCTTGATTTTGCAGACAGATGTGGGATTAGGAAACAAAGTAACCCTTTGGCCTGAGCCTTGCCTAACATTTGCAGTGATGCTAATTGACATGCTTGTCACGTTGCTCTTTTTTAGAAGTCTTTTCAACATCGTTGTGTGTGTGTGTGTGTGTGTTTGTGCGTGCAACGCTTCAGCTGTGTGTGTATGTGTGTGTGTTTAGTGGGATAGGAAGTTACCATGGGAAATAGCCATCTGAAAGTGAAAACAACAAGCGTGCTCCTCACAACAAAGCTGGCCAACCCAGTGGGGAGCTGCCGTAACAGGACTCACTCCTGAGAAACTTAATTCCACTGCTGACTCCTTGACTTTGCGTTTGTGTGTGTTTGTTTGTGCGTGGTGTGTGTGTCTAAGCATCATTACATCTCTGTGTTGGTTTAGCTGTGTAGGCCTTCATAAGTTGTGTTATGGATATGATGTGCTAATATTCCTAATCTATGAATAGCTACAGTTTTTTCCTCCTTTGTCCCTTCTTTTTTTCTCTTTTTTTGTAACATGCTGCAGGCTTCTTAAAATGCAATACACCATCCTGCATGTTTCCCTCAGCAAATCGTTCCTATTCCTTGGGAAATCATTATTTCTGACTGAACAAGTCTGTCTAGGCAACAGTAACAATAAGGCTGTGCTGGGGACCAGTCAATCAATAGATTATTTGAGGAAATAGATAAATGAATGTGATCTTACTACCTACTGTTGTCATTAAAGATGTATCATACTAATCTCTTTATCTGTGGTAGTCTCTGGAAATTTCAAAACTATTGTCACTCAGTATTGTGTTTCAATGTACTAGAGAGGATCTAACAAGAAGTTTCCACAGATACCACCACAACATACACACATACAACAACCCATTCCATCAACTGAGCTGATAGGTAATTATACAAATGGGATGTCAATCCTGTGTTCTCTGATGGCATAACTTTCCACTAGCCTTGATCAATATTCAGCCTGGCAATTTACTATGGGCTTTAAACTTTCAAGAACTTGAATCTGTCAACTCACACAGGATTCAGTGTCTAAAAAAAGAAACTTGCATGGCACCCTAAAACTAAAAGAGAAGTGATTTAATTTCTCCACACCGAGCCAGAAGTAGACCACTTGTCAGCAAGCTTAAAGAGTTAGAACTTTAAATCATAGGTCCTCAAATGTTCAGTCATGCAGTGTGTTGCTTGAGTTTTCTGAGTAATGCCAGTAGACAGAATAAAATCAGTTTAACAGACGGAATTTGTTACAAAGCAGCTAATGCTAAATGAAAATGGCGTAAAAATTAGTTGCCATTTTTTTGCATTTTTTTGTAGTAGCCATATTTTGTATTTTACACTTAAGTATTCTGAATAAGATCAGGATATAAGTATCACGGCTTTGCGTTTAAGTATGTTTGAGCAACTTTTTCCCAATTTAGAATCTGAAATAAACTGTGATACTTTATGTGATGACTTATCCTTATTTATGATAGTTACGGAGAACGATTCGAGGGCAAGATAAAAAGCTTCTAATGTCAAGATAATCAAGTAGCTCTCTGTAGAATCCTCAGTGAGAACCCCACAAAGAATGCTATCAGTGTTTTATATTTATGTTTATTTGTTTATTTGTATGTTTATATTTATTTGTAGACAAAAGTGACAAGTCCAAAGTTCTGTAAACTAATAATAGGCATTAAAATTAGTAAATATTTGTGACACAAAGCTCAAACGACAGTATACAGTAAAACAGGCAGTCCATGGGGTTGGTGGACTAGAGAGACAGGATGAAAACACTCCCGTATCCTTTTGCAGTATTTTATGCATGAACATACTGTACATTAACGAGAAATAAAATGCTTGCCTTTGAGATATTACTTTGTCAGTTACAGTTTTGTTCTGCTGAACTCAGCATGCCAATATTTTCATTTATTCATTATATCACTGTCCTTTGAGGATGAAAAATAGCCAGTTGGCCAGCTGAAGCGTGTATGTTGTCTCTGTCTGCCATTCAAATTCCCATCCTTTGTTTGACTCTTTCTCTTTTTCCCTCTCAGTGGACATCTGATCCGTCCATTAAATAGTCCAGTGGCTCCAGTAAGTGCAGCCTTTCAGCGGTGTGCTGGAGTGTGTTGGTTATGGAAGCATGTGCAATCCCAGTCACTTGAGCAGAGCAGACAACCGAAAAGAGATAACACTATCCCATCTCCTTTGGCCTTCTGGCCTGGTAAAATGTATTATGGCTTATTAGGAGGCATTTTAGTTGTTGAGGTTTGGGTATGACACCAAGTGTCTAATTTTAATAAAAGTTTAAAAAGTTCATCAAGTCGAATATGTGTAATTACTCAGTTTTATGTAGCCTAAAGAAACAACAATATGCTGCAGCAAGTTTCCTCACTTAATGATTTTCCTTTGTTGCCACTGTGTCCACATTTCTTTGGTGTTTGCACTGTCAGGTGTAGACACTGTCAGTATGTTCATTTTTTTAACTGTATAAATTTAAGCGAGAATAGGTGGACAAATAACAAGACAATAAAAAGGCAGTGGAAGATGGAATAAAATTGGGAAGGATTTGAAGAAAGAGATAAAGAAGGAGAGAAAGAAAGAAGAAGAAAAAAAAGGAAAGAACAGAGGAGAGCATGTGTGTCCATGTCAGATAAGGTACCTCTCTCCCACAGGTTTGCTTTCCTCTCCACCGTGCTCTGGCTGTGATGTGCTGCCTGTGTGTTTGTGATTTCGTAGACCACAGATGAGAAACACATCTTTCTGCTCATTTAGGATTCTTTAGAAGCAATGTGTTCCGCTGCATATGAAGTAAATTCACAGACATGGCATGGTTTGTGTGGCACAATGACAGTACAGCCTATCCTCTACAAAATAGCTTGTGTGTTTTCAGTTAACAGTGATTGCAGTGGGCTTATTATGATACTTTTTTCTTACAACCATGCATTAACACAGTACGTTGTGTTCAGACTGTAGCAGTAGACAAATTATAATAAGCACATGCAACGTTTGTTTCTCTACAGCCATGCCAGAATATGTAGCCTACCATACATCTATGCCAACACATGTACGCTAACGGCTCTTCCCACTGATATTAACCTGAGAATCAATCTGTCATGAATCATGATACTCATGTCCAGAGCCAGTCTGAACACAAATTTCTGTGTTTCTTGACATCAGTAGGTAGAAGGTGACATCTTTACTCACAGGAAGACGAAGCGGCAGAGGTTTGGAAGAGGATCACCAAGCCTCACATATTGGGTGGGATACACATGTACCATGACACTGAGGTCAAAATCATTACGTTGCAATCTTTTCTGGGAGACCTACGTTTCTCATAATGTAGGTAGAGTTTGTCCTTGACTTTAGTAGATACAAAAACACCAACTTGAAGTGACTTAGTGTAGCCTATGTAAAGTTTAATTACGGTCGACAAGGTAATGTCCTCCCTGTTATGGTAACAACATTAGGATACACAGGGGAACTCTTCGGAAATTATTCGTTCCTGCAGCAATAATGCAGAGAATGATAATTAATAATAATGGCTAAGTATTTTTAGAGTTTTCCTAAGAAGGGTAGACAAAGAAGTCCGTATCCTAATATAAATAATTAATGTTTCTTCTAAGTTGTAATTGAAACTATAGATGACTTGGTTGGACGTAAACCTGATCAGCTCTTCAAAATATCGTGAGAACAGCCCGGTTCAGTGCCGCCCAATCTCATTGTACAGAGGCGTGCTATCTCATGCGGCCGTTGGTCCCTTTCCATCCTACACAGTGTCTCAGTGTACTGGGACAGAAAGGCTGCGAACCTGAGTGCGCGGTGAGGTTGCAGTCAGAGCAGTGTTTCTTTGCTGAGTACCATCGGAACAGAGACTGGCTCAGACGAAGGTGTGTCTTTCAGATTTTCATGCAGAATTTGTATTCAAATGTTTTCTGCTGCGAGATGGCGTGAAAGAGACGCGCGTAACGGACACACCAGAGAGCTGACGCGCGCACTTCACTCCTCAGTGAAGAGGGAGAAGGCACAACTCTGCTCGTGGCATCCCATTCTTTCAAACATGGATTTAGGTTTTAAAAGGCGAAGTGGAACATTTTTATGGCTTTCTCTTCTACTTCCCTGCATCAGCGGATCATTCAGCAAAGGTGAGCATGTTCGTGTTTTGTTTAAGATTTAGTTAATATGATTTCAATGTTTTTATGTAGGTGTCATGAAATCAGTGGTAAAAGTTGTTGGAACAACTATTGGCCATTCTTAATACATAAGGTATAAAATAATTTAACAATAAAGAAAGAGCATGTGTTGAGCACGCCTTGTGATAATCCCTCTGTGGTAAATACCTTTTATTCCATGAAATATTCCGTGAAAACTGTGAAAACCTTTGTGATATATTACAGTTAACAAAAATGCCTTAGTTGAATTATCGTAAAACAGTCACTCAAGCACGATGCATTGGCTCACCTCTTAAGACAGGCAACTTTTATCCGGAGCGATGTCTTAGCAAAAAGATGAACAATATGCGGACTGCCTGTCATATTCGAAAGCACAGTAGACTCGATGCCTTCGTGGTCCAATGCCCCCTCTCACGCGCTGCATCAGGCTAGAAGTAATAGGATAAAAAGCAGGATAGAGGATTGATAGTCTACAGTTAGCCTAAGGATGACGTGTTTAGAAAGGCATTCACTTTGTACCACCGACTTTGTTCTAAATGAAATGTCTATCTGCATATACGGTTAAAACGCTGCAGTGTATTCCGCACTTTGAATCTGTTCTGATATACGACAAAATCTTTGCTACCGTGCGTGTCAGTGTAAAACATCACCTTCTCAGTCTTTCGTAGCAGACTTATTGTTGCCGAGAGGGATAATAAGTGTTGTGAAGAAATTTCATGAAGTTGTTAGATGTTAATTACACCCAACAATCAACAAACAGCAATCACACACACCAGGGTGATTATTTCACTTGTTTATGCACTCGATGGAACCTACTTTTGTGTAATCTAATGCGGAATCAATGACAATCACAATTTATGCTCTTACCACATCAGGCTTATCTGGACATTTTGCGAGGGACGATTCTGAAACAATTCTGGCATTACTGTTTTTCATATAGATGTGTTTTGGCATGCATGGCACACGTCCAGTAGTGGTCATGTGTGAGCTTTATTGAGAATCTCTCTCTCCCTCTCCCCCCCCCCCCCCCCCCCCCCCCCCCTCTTTTTCACCCACACACACACCCCCTCTCTCTCTCTCTCTCTTTCTCTCTCTCTGTCTGACTCTTTCTCTGAGGCATATAACACATATCCTGCCTCTGCGCACATGGATTAGAAGCACTGGAGATGCATTTGTAGAGTAATTGAAGCAGATGGCAGTGAACTTTGCAAGCGCCCAGTCTTTTCCTGTGCATGAAACTCCTGCATATTTACCATTATCAGCTCAAATGTATGCAGGCTCTTCCCCATCTTCCTAGACCACTATGCACAGCAGCAACATAAAATAAAAGGAGAGAGAGATAGAAAGAAAGAGAGAATGGCCATAATATAATCGCTGAGTGGTTTTTCCAGTTATTATAATTCTTTTTGAAGGATGCTTTCTTCCATATTAGAGTAGAATCATTCTCGGGTCACTGGAGACTTTCTATATAAGCGCTGAGGCACTGGGATTGACCCATATTTAACCTGTCAACTCTTATTCTCTGTCTTGTTATGTTTCCCATCATGCAACAAGGTGAAGGATGCTCTGTTCACATCACTCTGTAGGCTTAATGGCATCATAGCTGCTCTGAACATAAATGCTTCACGGGTACTTTCAGCATAACACACACACACACACACACACACACACACTCACACACATGCACATGAACATCGAACAAGGGCAACACTCAGGTATTCAGTGTTTATCACAGCAAAGGAAAACACAACCCAGTTGAGAAACATCACAATGTGTGTGAGGGTGCAGAATAGTGTAGCCTAGATCACATAGTAACAGCCCAGAGTACAGCAGGGGAAAGCTCTACACAGGTAGTGTGGTAGTCTGCTTAGGGGAAACTCAAGAGCTTTCTACTTTACTCTGTAGTCATGCATACAGAGCAAAGTATCAGGGGAATCCCCGATGTCACCAGGAATGCTTTTCAGTGGAGCATACTAAATTACAGCTTATGCAGATAGACTGAAACTATATTTATCCCAGAGGAAATTCAGTTATCCTGTAGCATCTATAACATGACATACATAAACACAGACATACACATACAAAAAAACTGTTCCAAGCAATTACTTGCGGAGGGGGAAGTGTGGGTAAGGCACTGGTGTGGGCATCTGGTATTTTGTTGGTGTTTGGTTCGACCATCAATGAACATGATGCCCTCCATAATTACCGATGAGAATGAGCGAATGCGTGAAAGCCTGAGAGAGGAAGATACCTGACACACCACCCAAGACTGGCACTAGACTGTCAGAGGCCGTGGGAGGCTCTAGACAATACTTTTTGTTTTTGTGGCAAAGAAGACATCACAGCTCTGCTGCACAGCAAAATTCAACTCTAAAGAAATGGCACTGTCAGCCACAGTAACAGTCATAGCTCTGCACAGCACAATTGGTCCAGAACCACATTGCACTGCATTGTAGCACAGTAACGAAAAAAGAAATCTTGCTAATAAATTACTAGTTCATATAGGAAACTCGGGTGACGCCGTAATTAGATCATGACGCAGACCATTCAAGTCTGCGCCCAAATCCCGTGCTTAATTAAATGTACTATGGCGGCAGAGACGCTCATTTGACAGCTGACTTATTTTTGAATTGCTCCCTCCCCCTCCCCAGCTCCACCTGTCTTGATCTGCTCAAGATAGGGGGGATCTGTTTATTTATTGCTTGTTTTGCGTGTGACAGCCGTCACCGTATACATTCATATTTTTGCAGCAGCTTTAATCATGCAGCTAAAAGTTTGCAGCAGCAGCAGCTGGCAAGCACCAGTTTGAGCAGATCTAGGCGCCATGACCAAGCATACTACCTTGTATCTACACCAACAAAATCTTGAATATTAATTCTGAGAGTTTACTGTCTGAAATGCCATTGGAGCTGCCCACCTGAAATTAAAGCATCGTGTGCAGCATAACTGTATAAGTCAGTCCAGCATAGTGAAAGACAGCATCCTTCTTTATGGACAGGCCCAGTCTGAAGGGATCCACTTGAAAGCTCTTGTTGCTGTGTGCTTGAGTATTCTACTTGCATACTGCAATGGTCCATAGAGAGAGTAATCCATGTGTTTGTACATGTGTGTGCTATATGTCGCTGTGTGTGTGTGTGTGTGTGTGTTTGTGTTTAAAAGAGAGAGAGAGAGAGAGAGGATGTGTTGATGTGCATGTTTGTGTCTATATGTGTGAAACACTACACAGCATGCGTGTACAATGTGTATGTATGTGTTTTGTTTGCTGAGGATGTGTGTGTGTGTGTGTGTTTTTGCTGTGTAAATTTATGACTGTATGTTTGTGTATGTGTCTGTGTGAAACAGACTGTGCATGTGGATGTGTCTATGCGTGAGAAACTGTATGTGTGTGTATGTTCTGTGTGCTTTGTAAATGTATGTCTTTGTGAGACTGTGTGTGTGTGTGTGTGTTATAGCTATAGGCTTGTACACACACACACACAGCTGAAGTAATGCAGCTCTGTTCTCAGCCAGAAGCCACGTTTGTATGTGAGGTGCTGAGAGCCACCGTGCCGCGTGTCTGAGGAGAGGCTCACAGCTGGATACAGTTCTGTGCCGTTCAGGCTCAGAGTTAATGTCAGGCGACCCGATTTTACAGCTCTTTTTTTGACTAGGCTTCCTCAAAAGCAATGATGGATTATTGCAGAAAGCATATGAAAAAAAAACATATAGTTGGTTTAACTTTGCTAGATATTTCAAGGGTACCCTGAGCTGTAAAAGAATCAAATGTATAATGCATAAGATGCTGTTTACTATATGAGCAGTGTCTTGTATGTATGTGTGAGAAGTGTTAAAGGGACAATAGGACATATATATCAGGGATGTGATTCTTCCGGATTTTTCCGGAATTCCGAATTTTCAGGCATAAACATGCCACCCTTGTGAATCATGCAAATCCGTATCTATTTTTTTTTTTTTTGGGGGGGGGGGGGGGTTGTCTTCAAAGACTCGAGACTTGACTCGGACTTGGATGGTGAGACTCGTGAACAATGTTCATTTAGTAGCCTAATTTAATTTTTTTTCCATAATTTGGTTTCCTGATGTTCTCCAGCATTACAGCAAAATTGCAGTTTCCTTCTTCATTATGCCCAACGTAACGCATGCGTGCAGCTACAGATTTCACTAAACACTGACACTGAATGCATTGCGGTGGCAGATTTTATGTAAATGAAAATGTAAATGTAAATGTAAATTTTACTGGAGCTGCTCAATCTGTAGCACAATGACATTTGTTTTTAAGAACTTCATGCAGACTAGGGAAGTGAACAGCCACCTGCAAGAACTCTGGCCCAAAGATAAATGATGCTGGCTCAACAACTTCAAACTTCATCAAGGAACCTCAGGACGCACAAGGATAGGTCAGTAAATCATGTTTAGGCGAAGGGGAATTTAGGTTGTAGGTAACGTTACTGCTAGAAAAGAAATGACCCCAACAGTAGGCTATACAGACTGTATGTAGATTATAGTTTTATCGTTCCCCTTTTAACATTACCGTTTTATTTTATCGCGCTACGTTTGCACCAACGCTACAAGCAGCAGGTCAATTTAAGTGCTGCAACGGTAGTAGTAGCCCCAGATGCAGCCTAACGTCAAATTAGAGCTGCTCAAATTGTAGCATGATGACATTTGTTTCTTCACACTGATGGTATAAATGAAAAACACATCTGGTTTTTGCTTTCTCTGTGCACAAGGTATGTCCATTTGCAGTCATACTTTTGTCATAATTTTGCCATACATAGTTCTGTAAACACACAGTGATTCAAATTCAAAGTATGAATGTTTATTCACACAAATCAACAAACACAAGAAAACATACAATTTCAGTGAAAGAGAGAGAAATGATTGATGGGAATATCATCATAGACCTTCCAGCGACAGGCAGAGAAGAATTCTTCAATTGGATTGAAGAATGGAGAGTAAGGGGGGAGATTGAGTATAGTGAAGAGTGGGTGATCTGTAAACCAGTTGCGGACCAGAGCAGCTCTATGGAACCTAACATTGTCCCATCAGATGACATATCAGATCTGCTCTGGTCTCTGAACATTACATGTTGTCAGTGTACAGTGTCTTCTTATCCTTCCTGCTTCCTCTTCACCTCTTCATCCTCCCTTCATCACCTCCTTGTTATCTTCCTCTAAATTCACTCTAAATTCACCTCCTAGTCTTTGTTCTCCTCTTCCACCTGCTGCTTCAATTCCTCGTACTCTTCCTTGCCCACCTTCCCCCCATTGTTCTTCACATTGAAAGCTTATTTATAGTGCTCATGCTGATTGCAAAGTTAACTAATTATCTAAAACAGTTTCTACATGGCACAGTGTGGTTAACAGTTAGCAAAATAGTGTAAATAATAGCCATAAATGTGTATATTTTTACTAGGAGTGTGCTAATAATTTGGAAATTATGTGTAAAGTAGTGAGTTGTGTTTACAGTTCCGCAAAAAGAGTGCTGTGGAGTAGATTGTATTTATACATTTGCAAAGCAGTGTTTGTGCTTTTAATTTCGCAAACTCAGTGAGTAGTTTTTACAACTATTAATAGTTTTAGAAATTGTCCTACAAGAATCATTGTTAGTGTTTAAGCATTCAGAAAAAACTGTAACATAACCACATTAAAATCAACATTGGCCTTTGTTTTTTGGTTTGGAAACAAATCTTCAGTAGGAATTCAATGTAAGAAAAACAAAACAAAGATATAGGGGAGTTTAAAAAAAGGCTTAATTTGTGCCCTTAACTGTGTATTTAACTCAGGCGAGCAACCCGAATGGTAAAGTGGATCAGAGGGGGTATACGCCTCTCCACTGCTCTCTCTTTCTCTCTCTGTGGTTGTGTGTGTGTGTGTGTGTGTGTGTGTGTGTGTGTCTGTCTGTCTGTCTGTTTGTGTGTTTTTGTGTATGCATGTGTGCATTCTTTGTGTATTTATGTGTGTGTGTGTGTGTGTGTGTGTGTGTGTGTGTGTGTGTGCATGTTTTGTGTATATGTTTACTGTTTATGTGTTCCTGCTAGAAG